>OMLP01028041.1:0-30766 GCA_900302685.1 Spondyliosoma cantharus
GTGGTACATATCGATTCTGAATATTTTAAGATCACCGCAGAAGTTATGTGTTTATTTTTGTTTTTCAGAGATCCTTTATTGATTTGTCTGGGAGGAGGGTTCACTCTGGACAGATTAGAGAAGCAGAACTGTGTGACGAACTGAATTTCTATCTTTTGTTGTTTGCTGTGTAATCAGTGAAGGCTGGTGTTTCCCTGCATACTGAATTTAAATATGAACACCGTCGTTATCAGATAACTTTCGATAAGGAGAAATTTATTGGTGCATTTTCTGCTGATGGATACAGGAAGTTGACCGTCGGCAGGAAACGGGAAATCAGCGAGCTCAACACGGCAGTGAACTTCGAACACAGAGGTCATTAGTTCTCGACCGAGTGACAAACTGACAGTTTGGCTTCCTGCTGCAGATTTACTGCATGACAGCATTTAACCTCCACATCATACTTCCCTGAATTCACCACGAAGCTGACGAAGAACTCGTGAACTGACGATTCAGAGAACAAAAACATCTTAATCACTTTTAGAGACGACCTGGATGAAGAGCATTTGGGTTTTGCACTGTTGGTCAGACAAAAGATGTTTTTTTGGCATTTATGGACTGAAAAAATAAATAAGTAGCGGATGAACTGATTGATAGTTGCAGCTCCAGTTACATTTCTGCCAAGTTAACTTCCTTTCTTGGACATTTTTATGTTTATCTACATGTGTTCAAAGTGCGTATGTGTGCTGTAAAGACTGCACAGTGGCTGGAGGGAGTAAATCAAGAGTTAATAGTCCCTCTTCGGTCCGGCTCGGGTGTGTTCAGTATTTACTTTCCTTCAGACGAGTGTTATCAGTGTTCACTTTCCCTGGAAGAGAAATCAATGAGTGTTACTGTAAATTCACACCCGTCCTTGTCCGCCAGCCAAGCGGCGGAACATTTCAGCCGGCAGGTTATCCCACTTGGACGACCTCGCTGAAGGCAAACCAAGGTCCTGTTACAGTTTAAATATCTATCTGGCTGCTTAAATACATGTTGTGGTCCACAGAGGCCGTGGTCTCACAGTCAGTCATTAACCTAAACGTACCAGAGACGGCGGGTTTGCGTCACATGTTGGCAGGAGACTCGTGTCCCGGCCGTCTGACTGGACACGCTCGACTGCAAGGACACATTTGACTGTCCGACCAATGACAGGTGACTCAGCAGAACGACGACCGACAGGAAACCTTTGATTTATCAGCTCCGTGCTGCCACTGCAAACTTTTATCAGCCCTCTCTCTCTCTTAATGACACACACTGAAAGCTTTAAGCTGTCTGTAATTTTCTCCTCCACTGACACAACTAGAGGGAGCTCCGAACAATCAGCTGCCTCATGTAAAAATGTCCAGAAAGAGGACAAGCGGCTGGCGTGGTGCCCTGAGGAACAACATGTACATGTTCCTGGGCACAAGCTTTTATCTAAAGTGCCTTATAATGAAAATAAATGAGAGGATATCGTGTCCATGGAAGCAGAACTACAGCAGTAATAAGACTGTATGTTCAGCCAGCCTGCGGTCCCACTGGAAGCCTTAATGACTTAATGGTTCCTGCTATCAGTGTCCATTAAAACACTGGTCAGCTGAGAGCAGTTCTGGACGTTTGGACAGTGAGTGAATGATCTATTCTCCCTCGAGACGAGTGGTTCACACATCCTGGAAGAGTTCAACGTCCCGGAAAAATGGGAGGAACTCCAGTCGACTATTATCTGTCTATTGAACTTTAAACACTGTGCACACCAAACCTAAAGCTTCATCAATCAGCCTTCTTTCTCTACAATCACTCCACCATTGATAACCTCAGAGGGCTTTCTGACCACCTCTACCTTTACTGTGTGTTCACACTAAACATCAGTTTGAGGGGCGGTGAGATTGGACAAAGGTCAACGGAAAGAGACGTCAAGAATATGTAACCATGTCACAGAGACGAGAGGAAAATTTGAAGAGTATATTTCTGGGGAGTTTTGACGCAAGAGAGGCTGAACTGAACACAAACACAGAGGTATGTTGCTAACTAGAGTTACACAACTAAAATCTGCTTCACTTTCTACCCGAACACATATTTAGTTGGATAATGAGGAACTCTAATCTGCCGTTCACCCAACAAACACAGCAGGAGGGTTCAGATTCTCTGCTCGTTTTAGACTTGAACCAACAGAAACTGTGTGAAAGTGCTCGGGGAGCAGTCTGTAAAAAGGTTAACAGATGTCAACAACATCATCAGTAGCAGAACAGCTTCTCGTCTCTGAGCTCTTCCTGCACAGCAGAGGAGGAGGAAGTTGTTTTATTGGGCGTGATGACTTCCAGAACACACAGAGAGCCCGGCAGGCCCGCAGAGCTGAGCAGACCGATAACGGCTCCACTCCCTGAAACACAGCAGTGGACACATGGTCTGACCGCGGAGCAGGTGCAGATGAAACTTCACTTCTTTGTAAACCAGCCTTGAACTGCAGTGTTTTGAGATTAATCAGTGAGAAAGTAGTCGGTCAGAAATGTGTTATTGTGCAGGCGAAAAGCTTGGAAATCCATTAGGCCGAGCTGTAACCGAGTTACATCCTGAATACGCCTGAATCACAAGGCTTGGATGGACAAGATGGATCGAACATCCAGATTCTTCCCAGTTGATGTAATGAAGCAAAGTAAACTGAATTTTTGGTTTGAATACTTTACCCATGACACGTACGACACAGATTACAGGCATGTGGAAAAATATGGTTTCTTTGAGCTTACTGAAGGGGACAGTTTATGACAGGGATTATTTAGATCTTACAGATAAACTGACAGGCCTGAGCTGAAATGAAACGGTTGCTACAGTTACAGACATTATTTACATCCTCGTGAGGTTGAATGTGAGGAAAAATGACCAGAATGAAAAGCAGCAGGAGGGTTTTTATCCAGGAACCGGACAAGGAAGAGGAGGAGGAGGAGGAGAGAGGACAAACTGTAACAGGAATAACTAGTAAAAGTACTTTGCAGGAAGGAAACAGGTGGTTTGATGCTTCCTCACTGTAAACAGACAAACAATGCACTGCTGTGTGTTATTGTTAGTCGCTGGACGGAGCTGCATCCTCTGCTGCAGAGAGGACGCAAAGATACGTCTGCAGAGTGAACACCTGAACAGGAGGTGTCACGCTTTGTGTGGTTGAGACTGGTTCTACTGGTCCCCTTGCCTTTAATTTCAAAGTTTGTTATTTCTTCTGAAACGTACGGTGCACCTGCTGTGGAAAGGTTTACTCTTTAATGTTGGCTATTGAGAGAAGACTCATTTAAACGCCGTCTCACTGTCAAAATCTTAATCACACTAACGAGCTACCTCTCAGGCAAACGAGCTGAGGGCGTCACATGTCTGACAGTTGTGAGATTGTTGGTTCCGGGTCGAACGTGAAGCTGGTGAACTGCCAGAACAAATGAGGCGCGCCGCAGGTTGTTGCTGAGCTCTCCAGGATGACTCAGCTCCGCTCTGCGAATTTTGAATCAAATTAACCAGATGAATTAATCGTCTTGAATACTTTTTTTCTAGGTCAGGCCTCGTTTATCAGCAGGAGAAAACAGGGATATTTTCCTACAGTCTTCAGCGCCTGCGGGCAGCCACAGAGAGCCCTTAAAGAGCGTCTCTGATGTGGAGTTACCTTCTAGAGTTTGTGTGGGAGGACGGCCAGCGTACTGTAATGTCTGCCGGTCCCACATCATCCGTCAGTCCCTCTGACACAGCTGTGACTGTTGCCACGGCGACAGACGGCACAATCAACAGTGACATCATTTACCAATGAAGGAAATTACCCCAAACGAGGGTTAATGTGACGGCCGTGTGGACAGATGGACACACACACACACACACACACACACACACACACACACACACACACACACACACACACACACACACACACACACACACATCTGCACATCTGGAAGATTTTTATGACCTTTATGAGCCAAAATAATCTGTCTGAGTCTTTAACATCTGGAGCTCTATGTCTGTTGAATTAGGCGACACGGTGTATTAGATTAATATTTGTTTTAATCCAACGTGAGAATGGTAGATATCACATAACGTCCTTGGCCGAGACACAACCTCCATCTAAGTTTCATGGAAATTCAGTTTTTGTGTAATCCTGCTGGCAAACTGACAAACCAACCAACCAACGGATGAAAACATGACCTCCTTAGTGGAGGAAATTTTAGAATGACAAAGCATCACTAATAATAATACAGGTGTGTCTGTTGCAAACATCACAGCACCTGACAACAAGATAAGAAAAGCAGCTATTAGTGACCTCTTCTACCGTCACTCACAGCCCAGACTCACTGTAACGCTGCAGGGCACCGGGAGCAACCACACCCACCCACTGGTGGTGTTGGATGATGTTTTTCATGACTGTACCTGTATTGTGCAGCAGCGATCTCATCCAACCAAAGCCCTGCTGTCGGCAAAACAGCCTGCTGACGTGACGGCAGCAGATAAAGGGAGCAGGAGCAGGTTTTTGCAGGCATGAATGTGTCTCAATGATCCTCCGGTAAGAATTGTGAGATGCTGCCTGTTATAATTTCAACCTTTTACATCTGCACTGAGCACAGACAGACACAGGCCTAAACATGTTGGAGATATGATGCATGTTCTAGATTTCCTGTGTGGTACATCTACAGAAAACAGCTCCTTCTATCTTAATTTAACTAGAAATCCACTCCTTCTTCACTTCTGTATATATAAGAAAGCGCTGTGAGGGAACACAAATGAAAGTCTGCAGGGATTTCAGTGTAACAGCTCCTGCTGGGTGTCAATAAGCTGCAGACACCTGGCAGCAGATGTTGGTGGGCTTAAGTTGTTTTCTCCACATTTCTAAAGCAGGAAAAACTATTGTTTGGAGGCTTTAGTTCAGATTCCACCTCCTGCCTAAAATCAATGGCTGCACAGGTTTCCTGTTTCACACCCTGCCAGCTAATCACACCAAACAAACGACAGTTTAGGACATTTTAAAGTGTCACGCCACGATTCTTACTTTGTATTTCACCATATCAAGCTGTAATCTCTCAACACTGTCCCGCCCAAATATCACAACAGACTATTTTATCACTTCTGCTTCTGCAGCAACATATGCAACACGATGAAATAACTAAATAATATCAAATGAAAACTTTTAAATTCAGACTGTGGTGCAAAGAATCCAATCTAAGTGCAGCTGCTCTGTCACTGGTTCCCTCCCTCTGAACTCTAGAGGGCCGCCAGGTGAGAAATAACACTGGAATAAATTTAAATAAAGAATCACACTCAGCGTCACACACCCGTTCTATATCTAACTAACTATCGATCTATCTATCTAACACTGACCCAAGCTTAGGAAACATTAACATTTTCAAATGTCTTGTGTTGTAAGTTTGTGTCTTTGCTCTGTGTGTTGTACTTCTGCAGTTACACCGGTGCCACCCGAACCTGACGCCAGCACAGTTATGGAGCCGAGGTGACTGCCGGTCGGATTCAGTTTCCCACAAATCAGCTATCACGTTCAAACTGCCGACGGTGCCAAATGGACACTGCAGGTGGCGAGGCTCACACCTCAGTGTCTGTGTGTGTGTGTGTGTGTGTGTGTGTGTGTGTGTGTGTGTGTGTGTGTGTGGACTTACCAGGACAGAGTGCATCCCCATGTAGATCCGGCTAACACAGACCACCAGACACCAGCAGAGAGCGATGCTGAAGCCCAGTGAGAACGGGTACTGTGGAGGTGAAAAGAGACTTTTTCAACACAGCTTCACAATGTTTACAGGTGAAACACAAGCACCTGAAATACAGATTAATGCTTCAATTCCTTTTGAATAAAGAATAACTCTATAAAATGTTGGTCATTTTATCATAAAACACATGGTTATTGGAGCACTAAAATGAGCTTTCAGATTTGAGCAAAGCTATTTAATAAAATTTGATGATTTATGACAGAAAGAGACAAATGAATCTTCATATTTCACAAGTTGTGACAATTAAAAGTTTGAGGTTATTACTTGATAGCGACAACAACACAAAGACGAAACCAAGCAGGTCACAAAGTTTTAAGTAAAACAGCTTTGACACTCGTCACCCCTCTCAAAGACGCACTAGAGGTTTGGTGAGTTAATCTGAATTTACAACAGAGTTTACAGCCTTCAGATTATTTCACAGTATTAAAGCTGCGTTCATCTTAATGCATATAAAGTCGACTCGTCTTTGATCAGCTCTCATGCTTCACACTATGCAAAACATACTGTATCTGATCTGATAATGAGTCTCTGCATCGAAGCATAAATACACAAAACCTGCACGTTTATTGTTCTGAGCAGATAAGAAAATGATGTGTGTGCTGGAGCCAATATGCTCAATGTACAGTTTGTTAAAGGCCCAGATAAAATGCTGCAGCGATGTCGTTGAGGCGATTATCTGCCGATGTGTTCTGGCTCAACGGACCTCATAAATATTTTAGCGATTCTGCTGTTTTCTTATCAGATGTAGCCGCAGAGAAGAAAGGCTGCGTTCACACTGCAGTGAACAAGTGTCCAAAGTCAGATTCTTTCTCCCTCCGCGTGACTCGCGTGATTGTTTGTTTTCTAAACTGCAGAAAGCTGCGCTGGGTCGAGGTTGTGCAGTTCTGATCTGGGTCACACAAACACAAGGCTCAAAATCAGATCCAGAGACGTCAGCAGGAACGAGCAAAGTAAAGAAAACCATATGGAGACGAAACCCACAAAATGTCATTTAGAAGTATGTTCGTTTTTATACCAGAAGAAGAAAAATGTCTGACGCAGCAGAGGAAGATGCGTTAAAGAGTAAAAGAGGATAATGTTCGATGTAAATAATGTGACACGTCTTCAAACATACATACATGAATATCACATAAATAAATAATGGCATCAGTAACGTGCTTCTAGAAATGTTTTAATAAAACTTAAACTAAGAAAACTGGACGGAAAACTAATGAGTGTTTTCACTAAAAAGGATTCAAGCGACTCAGTCAGCTGTCTGATCGATTAATTGAGTTATTGTTGCAGCTCTCGTCAATTGAAATAACAATAATCTTTAATGTTATTTCCTTGTCGTCTCTCTAAAGGTCCTGAAGGATTAAAGAGTCACAAAACATCAGGAAATCAGACAACAGTGAATTCAGCTCGTTCAATATTTCCATCTCCCATCGCTGCAGACCTTCATCAGAGGTCAGAGAGAGAATCCAGGGTCAAAGTTCAATTTATTTAAATTCTGCCTGGAGAATCTGGTGAGGAATGTATTCACTGTATGCAGCTGTGACTGACACACGTGTGCAGAGGTCACCACAGAGATATTCAGTCTATTATCACATAAAACCGAAGGCTGAAACAAAAAAACATTCAGCTTTTAACCTTGAAAAACAAGTAAATGTTGCCAAACAACGCAGCAATTTTCCTTCAGCTGACTTGATTTACTACGTACTAGTTTACGCTCTAAATAAAAGCAGCAATTCAGATTCAAACATGCAGGTCTGTGGTGTGAACGCAGCCAGACGGATCGAAAGAATGAAAGAAAAAGAAAATGAGTGACAGTCGAGCCGAGAGACAGAGATGAGGGATGAAAGCTGCTGAGGTTTGCACACTTGCTGAAAGCCTTTTGTTCTGTTCGCTGCGGCTCCCGTTGTTGAGATAGCTCAGATTTCCTCTCACACATCAGAAAAATCCCACAAAAACACTGTGACTCCAGCAACGGCAGCCTTCAGGGAGGGATGACTAATCAGAGCAGTTTGATGGCGCTGATGCTAATTAAAACAGAGATGAGGATTGTTTCACGGTGCAGCTTCACATCAGTGATTCAACTGAAAACTGAAGACTTTAACACCTACAATATATTAGA
Organism: Spondyliosoma cantharus; assembly: GCA_900302685.1. Lineage (NCBI taxonomy): Eukaryota > Metazoa > Chordata > Actinopteri > Spariformes > Sparidae > Spondyliosoma > Spondyliosoma cantharus. Next base: position 7,858 of record OMLP01028041.1, read on the forward strand.
GAGTGAGCTCATGTCACTATCTTGTTATACGACAACCAGAGGTGATAACATAAGGTTTTATGATGCGTGTATGAGAAATATCTCCTGATAAAACAGATCTTTAGGTGAGATCATTGTCTTAAAATGTTGCTTCACTTTATGAACCTGCTGTCGTTGTAGAAAGTCTATCAGCCTGTAACGTTTATCTGCATGTTATCTGCTTTGTTGAAATGTTGCTGCAACAATGTCAGATTTCCTCCTGAAGTCTGCGTTTCAAGGTGATGAATTAAAACCTGCAGCCAACTGAAAGAAGACATAACAACTATTAATACGGGACGTTTTACAGCCCGATGGATGAAAAGATAGGCGGCTGTTTGGTGCCAACGATGGCTGAACTCCAGCCTCTGAGTATTTTACTGGACTAATGTATTTCTGTAACACAGAGATAACCTTTGTTTCACACAATGGCTGCTTATCTGCCAAAGTAGCTGTTGGTAAGGTCAGTGAAGTAACCACGACCAATTTGTCTGCATTTAACCAAAGACGTGTCGACTTCACAGCTCGTGTTTCATGGAAATGTAAATAAACATCATTTACCTGTTTTACTTGCAAATATATGCAAATCTAACTGCATCTGTTAATATAAAGTCCTGATGTCTAGAAGGGCTGCAAACTGATGATTATTATCGCTGTTTATTTCTCAGTCGTTTAGTTGTTTGGTCTAAAAGAAGTCAAAAAATGATGGAAACTGTTGATCAGTGTTTCCCAAAGTCCAACATGACGTCCCCAAATGTCTCGCTTTGTCCACAACCCAAATATATTCAGTTTACTGTCATAGATGGATGAAAGAAACCAGAAAATATTTGAGATTTTAAGAACTTAGGACTCATTCTCAGCAGCAGATGGGATATGACAATGACATTTTATTTACTTATCAGCCATTTTGATCCTCAGTCAGCAGACAAAGATGTCTTACTCAAGAAGGACAAGACACAACAGTTATGTGCCCGTCTGGTTCTGTTGGACACTTCAGTCCATCAGCCTCTCCTACAGGTGTTTCCCAAACCACCAGGCTGCACTTCAAAGTGTCAATTATAGACTGAGGGCTCTTTCAAAAATGAGGTCAGCGCAGAGGGAGGTTAGGTTGAGAAACAGCCGTCTTTCTGTGTGTGGATTAGCTCAGACGCAGCCGCCCGACATGCTCAGACTGACACTGTGTTTGACTAGCATCAAATCTGAGGAGAGAGCTGAGAGGGCGGACTGAAGAAACCATCTGTGGAGATGTTGTTCCAACAGTATCCTCTGCCCATGAGCAAACAGAGCCCGTGTCATCATGTCTCACGGCCACGTTTGCCTGCTCGCTCTGGCTTGGCGCCGCTGACCGCGGCGGTGAAGCGGCCGTAGCCTCATGCAAAGGTTTATGGACGTGGTGTTTTTTTTTGTGTGGCCTGTGGTTCTCTGCACACTGCTCATTGACTCAGTCGAGGGTTCGCTTCCTCACGTGACGTATACTGTACATACTGCACATGCAGACACACACCCAAACCACACGGCTCACAGTCAGGGTGTGTGTTTGACTTTCAACACTGCCAAGATGTAAGTTAGCCGGGTTTGTGGGTTTCAAACCAAACTTGTGAATATTCTTATTTGCTTTAAGTTGATAATACCACAGAAGAAGACAGGGCCCTTATCTGGCTACTTAAAATCACTGCTACGATGTTTCATTTGGCAGCTTCAAAAGCCAACAAGAGAAAAATGGCTCATACATTTGAGTTTATATCTAATAACTGAATGGAATAGGCTGCTGTTTCCTGTTTACAGACCCTCTTTGTCACACAACTCTTCTGCTGTTCTTTACAAAGTACTGAAACTCTGAAACTTTCCTTCTTCTGAGTGCAACAGAAGAGGATTTAGGTCGATATATATTTGCACGTTGTATGAAAACACAACAAACACAAAGGGTTGGACGTTGAGGAAACGCTATACAGTTAAATTCATTCATGCTCGCAGGAAAAGCTGAACTGTTCCCACCTAACGGTCCCACTCAGGGAGAGGAAATCTCACACAAAGCCTGTTTACCATAATGTTTTCTGTTCTGACTCCACCGGCCCACATAATGAGAATTTATGTCCCACAATCTGATAAACACACTCGTATTTTTCACTCGAGCAGCTCTTAAACTCTTGGATTTCCTTCAGGTCTTTCTCTCCCCTCTAATCTCTCCATCACTCTCCTCCTCCAGCCCTCTTTGCCTCGAGTCTGTTTTCTCCTCTTTCATCCTTCGTCCTCCTCATCACTCTTCTGTATTAATCCCCTCCTCTCTCCTTGCCTCTAACCTCGTCTCTCCTCTTTGCCTCCTTCATCTCTTGGCCTCGAGTCTCGTCTTGTCTAATCTCCTCTCATCTATCGAGTCTAATCTCTTCTCTACTTTCCACTCCTCGAGCTGCTCTTTTTTCTGTTTTGACCCTCGTCCCGTCTCTTATTCGATTCTGCCCAGTATCTTCCACAGAGACACATCTGGCTCTAGTTACTGTCTGAGCTGGGGATGAGGGCGGTGGTGTGATGGGAGAAGGAGGACCGTCTGGCTGACGGTGACTCCTCCAAATCCAAACACTCCGGCTCTGCTAGGACAAGTCGTCCGAGGCAGCAGAACAGCCACGGATTAACAGAGTCAACCTTTTAGGAAGATGAGATCACAACGATGGCAGATCGGACTGAACGGGACGGCCAGACATTAAACATTTCCATTCAACTTCTTTCTAACAGTTTCAAGTCACGTCACAGTCTGGGTTGTTTTTTAATATCTATTCGCTGGATGAAGGATTTCAGTCAGACCAAATGCTACGATAATGTAATGTAAGATAAGATAAATCGGGATATCTTTGATTACCAAAATAAACATGAGTGCATCAGGTTCATAAAGCGAGAGTCTTATCTGCTGTCCCAGACAAATACGTCAGCAGTTTGTATCCTGAGACCTTGAATAGAGATTGTTTTGCTTGTGAATGTAAAGAACAGACACTCTCCAGCTTTTCTACACTCTTTTCTACTCTTTTAAATGTTTTCAAACTCAGGTCGGAGAGAAGAGAAAGAGCTGTTGACACCTCGAGGATGCTGGAGAGAGCTCCAGACACCGAATCCATCTTATCGCAGAGTCCCACACTCGAAGGTCAGGGGGTCGGCCCTCTTATCTCCTCCTCTGGCAGACAGACGGGGAGGCAGAGTGTCGTAAATCAATCCCACCTCTGCTCTCGCCTGCTGTGATTCAGGCAACACAATACTGAGATCCTACGCATTTCTCTTCCCAAAAACTCTGGGCTTTTTTTCCATCCACAGCAAAGTTAAGACTGCTGAACAGCAGGCGACTTTTTGGAGAACATGACGGAAAACTCAGACACAGACAGCAGCAGCAATAACAGAATCTGCGTGACACAAAGTGTTTATCAGTGCCGCGTCCTTCAACTGCAGATTATTGTTGCAGATTCTAATTTTCCTCGAATCTCTCCTTTCTATGAAAATCAAATAGACTTCCTGCAGTTTGTTGATCACCTCCCTCACTGTGTGGATGCTCAGCGAGACAATGGAGGTTGACAATGCAGACTTTGTGTTGGTTTTTACAGACTGGACACAATGGAGTGTTGTTCCTCCTGCGTGAATGGGAGGTGAGGAAAAGAACAACAGAGACCGGCTTGTTAAAACAAATGTCCTGCAGGAATGTTATTCCACCGATATGAGACAAGATGGAAAACCGGAGGTAGAATATGAGCTGACGTCAAGAGAAACTCAGCGACCAAAGTGGAGGAAGTTTGTGTGAAGTTGTAGCCGTATGTTGAGCTTTTAAAAAGGGCCAGAACTAAGCTATTAATTGGTAATTACTTTCTCAAATAATCGAGTCATCTTTTAGTCTATGAAGTATCAAAAAAGTGGCATCTTTAAATCACTTCCTCTGTCCAACAAACAGTCCAATTGAAGCTGAATTGAATTGAAATTGAAGCTGATATGTTTTAATTTCTTGTTTTGTCCAACCAAAGTTACCAGATAATCAGTTTATTATTAAAGAAGACTAAAAAAAACTAAAATATTTTAGAAGCTGCAACAAAAATGTGCCACAACTCAAAACGACGCGGCTTCTTCATTATTTATCCATCTAAAAGTCGTCTTCTCTGTTGTGTATGAGCATCGTGAGGCGACTGTCACTCGGCTGCAGACTCTTTGTCGTGTTGTGTCCACAATGAGTTTGGTTTCATTGTCTTACAAGCAGTAAAAGAGTCAGCTAATGTGCTCATACGGCTGTAGAGCCGCTCAGGCTCCGGTCACTGTATCCACCGGGCCAGCCGCACATTAATTGTTAATGACGCTTCAGAGGGCAAAGTCTCAGTGATCCTGTATCAAGAGTTGGCACTTTGCACTTGGTTGCTTTTGCTGCTGTAACATGACAGGGTGGCAGATGATAACATGTGCTGTGTATACTCGTGGACCACAGATATGACCCGTCGCAGCGACACTGAGCCGTGAGGACAGCAGTAGAAAGCCAAGTGGGTTTTGGCTGATTCTGTCCTCTGATCATGTGAACTAACACACTGGTTCCCTGTAATGAGGTCACGACTCAACGTTTCTGCATTTATCAGCAGGAAAATATAAAATTCAACATATGTGGAGGAGTTTGACTAATAAATGACTCATGAATTCCTTTTAGGTTAAGTTCAATCTGAATCATTAATGAAGCACATTCCATCCTTTCCTTAGAAATTATTAGAAAATGAATGACTTCAAATATAAACTGTAATAAAACACTGTGGTGCAGCAGTTTGTGGCATCATTTAACAATATATTCAGCTGATATTTTATCATGATAAATATCAGATATTTATCTTTTGGTTATGATATGTGTTTGCAGTTGCAGAGCCCCTGTGAGGAGGTAAAGGCTCAGCAGCATGTGCAGCTCTCTCTGGATGCAGTTTTCTTTGGATTTTCACCAATTTCTGGTGTTTCTCAATATGCAAACACACGCTGGTGTGAAAGAGGAACTTTCTCTGCTTCCTCCTCTGGAAAAGGAAGTAACTCCTGCCAACTTCTCCTCATCTGCTCCTGCTGAAAGTCAGATATCAGGACATTTATGACAAGAGAGTTAAGGTGCGTTCACGTACCTCCCAGCGGCCGTATGTCATGAAGAACAGGGAGAAGGGGATGGCGGTGCCCGACATGGCGTGTGTGGAGGGCATGCTGTACTCCGAGTTGTAAAACATCTCCACTTTGACCACAGGGGGTGAAGCGGGCCGGGACCACCCGATCACGTCCTTCGTGCACTGACCCAGGTACATGACCCAGACCCACACCATGATCAGCCTGCGGGCCACGAAGGCGTCCATGTTCCACATAACGAAGGGGAAGAAGGTGATGTAGAAGAGCTCGTTACCCAGCTCGGTCCCGAAGGTGAACAGATAGTACAGGAACCGGTTCTCAATGAGGAACTCCTGCCCGGCATCACCTGTTAGAGAGTTTTTGCGGAGCGGCTTCAGGGTGCTGCTCACCGGGACTTCATCGCCCTTCTCCGCGGGCTCGGTGCGACCGTTACTGCCCGCACCGAGCGCATCTCCCCCGGCGCTCCCTGCGGACACCACCGCTCCATTCTGGGGTAGATTCTCCCTTTCCTCTCCCTGTTTCCTCCTCCGAGCACCAGCTGCTGTCGTTTGCTCGCCTTCGTCAGCTCCGGTGACGGCCACGCTTTCGCTCTCATTCCCCCCGGGGATGGGATGCTGGCATGCCCCGTTGTTGTGCGAGTGAGTCCGGTCCTCTTCCTTGCTGCTGCCGGAGGGAGTCGAGGCAGAGACGGTTCTCGAAAACGTCCCGCGTACCCCGCAAAATTTCTGGAAGCGGGCGACAAGGTGTGGGTCTTGCAGATAGTTGAATGTTTCGACTAATCGGCTACTTCTCTCCATGTTTAATTCGGTTTCTTCGCCCCCGCACCGCCGAAACGAGGAGCACGGACTCCGCTACTTTCCCCCCGAACAGCCCGATGATGAACGCTAGCTCCCCGGCTAACGTTAGCGAGCCGACCCGTGCATCACGGCAGAGCGCTACTCAGAAGTGAAGCCAGGACCGTTTTTAAGCGATAACAAGTTATAACGTCTGGTGTTATTAACTAAGAAGAGATGAAAAGCTTTTTAAAGTGGAATAAAAACCACAAAAAACCCAGTAACGGCTCGGTTCTTGCTCGACAGGATGCGTTCAGTGTCCCGCTACCTGAGTGATGTCCTGCACTGACAGATCCACGGAGCCCGTGAGCGCGCGCCTTTCCTGGTGCCTTTACGTGCTGTCGGACATGTCGTGATTTTTCGTGAAACGGTTGCACATTCATTCAGGACCCCATTTTATCAGGACTTTAGAGGTTTTTAAGTAACCGTTGGGGTCAGAAAAATGTTGCCACTATTACAAATATAAACACTGCTTATTTTACAAGCTGATTCCAGTTTCAAGTAGATATAATTTTACAACTTAAAAGGAAAAAGGTTCACCCAAAAGTACAATCTACTCGAATTCTAAGTGCTGTATTGTAGACAACTGGGCGTGATTCTGTTTCTAGAAGACCATGTATCTCTCATCCTTTAGGTCGCTGAAATATATGTAAAAAATAATAAGAAGGCTGAAAAACTGTCTCTATCTATATCTCAGTTGCTCACTTGCTCTTTAGTGCTTTTCCATTTTAAAGGTATTTTTATTGTCTGTTGTCTGTGTTTAGATGTGCTGCAGCATCACGTCCACCACTGTTGTTTCAATGATGTCCTTTTTTCTGTATGATGATAACTCTTTTTGCCTTCTATATAGATAAAGTTATTTAAAAATTGTGTGTTTCCTTTGTTTAAAATCTGTGGAATTGTGAATATAAATTCAGCCACGATATATTGAAAATATCTTACTATGAAGAAAGCAGGACATTTTCTTACAAACTGCTGTTATTATGTTCTTGTGAGACTGGATAGTTTTTGTACATTGAGAGCGTTTTCCCTGAAGGTCGAAAATCCGAGTCGTGCAGGAGGTCTGGAAGGCAGCAGTAGTTCCGGCGCGTACGCAAAATAAACGTGCTCCGGACGTCAGGACGTAACGTGACCGCGCTCAGCCTGTAGCCTATCATTTTTCTGGCACAATTAACATCTCTTTTTAAAATGTACCTGTGAAATAAATACAAACAAAAACAAAACAGACATTAAAAATATTATAAAGAAACAAAAAGATTCATCAAAACACAAAAACAACTTTGTCACCTTACATACTTTATTTGATAATCACCTGAAAAAAAAAATTCAACGGCCCTTTTTCAAAATATTTTATCTTAAATATGGAATATGCATTTTCATCAAAATATAAATTCTTGTTTTAAAATATCAAACGTCTCTTTAATAGTGTCCTGCAGTGTGTGGTTGTTGTTGTGGTTGTTGTTTTTCTGATTGTTTTCAAGATGCAACATTTTCAAACCAGGTGAAACTCCTGGACAGAGACCGAACACTGAAAACACAGAGAGAGACGCTGGAAAAGGATGAATCATTGTCATAGAGAAGATAAGTCCAGTTTTTAAAGCACGCGTCAAATAATAAAATATCTTCCAACAATTCAGATCAACTCCTTGTGACAACATTTCAGCTGCTGTGGAACCAAGACTGAAGATATGGATTATAATATCGATTTAAAGACATTCTGCTCTCTGAAATTCATCTTTAAAACACCATGAGGCTGAGAATAATTCTCAAACTAATGATTTGGTTGCAGAAAATCAAGGTTGTGACTTGTTGGAGCTGAAGGGAACGAGGAGAGACGCCATTTTCCTTTTTTAAAACCACAAAAGATTAAAACCTGACTTTTCTTCCAACATAACTAAACAGGGAAACAAGACAATAATTTAGATTATCACCCTTTTCATTAACTATTTACTTTAACCTCCATTATTTAGCATTATAAGCACCATCCAAACATTTAATATATGGTTTATAGCACACTATAATGTAGCTGTATGTTTTGTAGTTTGCTAACTCTCTTTAATAAGAATCATCAATAAACTGTCCATTTATAGTTAATTGACGCCTGACTTTCTTCTATTTATCTATTTTTTTCTCCCTTTATTCTAGCAGTCAGCATAAAGTGTCACGCACCGTTTGATTCAGGAGAACCTGAGGTTTCAGTCTTGCTCATTAAAGTCTCAGTTTTACATTTGCCTTGTCTGAGAATAGATACATTTACCAGAATTATTCAAAAAACTAGTCAAAGGGCGTTGTTTTTGTTACTGTGAACCTCAGGGTGTTACATTTTTTTGTTTAAAAAGTTCTACTTGGATGTTTTTATATTTCCATGTGATTATTTGTTTACATCTGTGCTTTCGTTAGCAAGTTAAAGCCATTTATTATAATATTATCCTCTGCGCTTTTCATTAACTGAACAGGTAGATGCGTCCAAAACAGTGCTGTAAACAGAAGTCTCGGGTTATTAAATCATAACATCATAACTTTTTTTTATGAGAAACATATGATCCACTGAACATAAACAATAAAAGTCGGCAGTTCGTTGATCCAGAGGAAGAAACAACGTTGGTTTCCTTAACGAATCAACGCTGCAGAACGTGATTGCATATTTAAGTTCACTACGGAGTCCCTGAATGATCAAAACAGACGTGTGTGATACGACTGAAGAGCTTAGAAACTTCACTTTACATGAGTTTATGAATCAAACTTTATTTTCCACAGGCTAGTTCTGAAACTTACAAGGACAGCTTTTAATTTTAGTGCCTCTGGCTGCTGGAGCAAAATACAGCACCAAATTAAAATCACTACTTTTATACCTTTTAGCCTTTTCATTTATTTGATCTTAAACCTCCTGGCCAACATTTTATATGACTGTATTTCAGTTCCTGCAGAGAGGTTATATGTTACTGAACCTTATTTTTTAATGGCTTTACATTATCATATCTGTATTTCACTATGTTTATACACCAGCCTCCATTTATGAGTTATATGTGTTGAAAAATGCATGAATAAACCCTTTTAACCTCATATAGCTGCATTATAATGTGCTTAAATGGTAATATAGTGGTTTAAATGCTAAACACTCACTTGCATCAATACATTTGGACACATCAGCCGCTTCAAAATGAGTTCTTCGCCCAGCAGAGGGCAGCAACGTGATGCCAAATGAAAACAGCCAGTTGAATGAACACAGGACATCAAATACAGGCAGTGAACGCACCTCAGAGGACGAGTATCTTCACACAGCCCAGGGAATGTTACACAGAGTATTTCATAAACCACACAGTAGCATAAAAAGATAACAGAAGCATATCATCAGCGCATATTCTCCACGCAAGCCAAGGTGCATCAAAGGTCGCCTGCAGTCTGTAAATCCCTGAATCTGCTCACGGTTCACATGAGCAACAAGAACAATAAAAATCAGTGACACAACATCAACAGCAAATAAAAACTCCCGCCTGTTTTTTTTTTTGTTTTTTTTCAAGTCTCTCACATTATAAATGGCAGTGACGCTGCGACAGAGCGTTGACATCAGAGACCCTGTTGATCCTGAGGCAGAAGAAGAATCAGGGTTTCTCAGATCCACCGCTGCCTCTGAGCGAGGTGACGAGAGGAGGCGACGAACAAACACACCCGACGATACATGTCCCTCAGATTTACAGCAGCTTTCCTCCTGGTGATTCTGTCCACAGCGTGACCTCAGGTGGCATTTCCCAGCTTTGTAAAGAGGCGACACAGCCGGGTCCAGACAGTCAGCCGTTGTCGTCCAGGTTGTACAGAAGCACCTGGTGGTTGGGGGTGAGTCCCGGGCAGGTGCCCAGGCTGTACAGGCATCCGGCTGACGGGTAACAGGGCACCAGCCGGTAATGCTGCAGCTCCTCCAGGCCGAACTTTGGAGAGCAGCAGTCCATCACCAGCACCTTCACCCTCGTCCTGTCCGGGTACAACAGCCTCCGCTGCCCCCTCTCTCCTATAACCTCCTCCTCCTCTTCTTCCTCTTCTTCTACTTCCTCCTCTTCTTCCTCCTCCTCTTCGGCCTCCAGCTCCTCCTCCTCATGGTGGATCTTCCTCAGCAGGTTGTTGATGAGGACGGAGCGCCTCAGGTAGGCCTCGGGGTCCTCCAGGAACCTCAGCTTCTCCAGGGACAGCTTCAGGATGCAGCTCCGGTCCTCCTGCAGTATCAGGTGCTGCAGGTGAAAAACACAAAGGCAGAGCATCAGTTTCTGCTTGTACATTTTTTATTCTACACAGTTTAGAAGGAGACTATGAGCAGAACAAGATGAGATTTGCAGCTCATGAAGCAGATAAAAGATTCATGTTTTAATCTCCACATAAAAGAACTAAAATATTCTCTTGTCTTTAGCAGTAGATTTAACAGCGTACTGTAGTAACACTTCTCTGTTGTGACTGACTCCTGAGCCAGATGTTGTAAAGTTCATGAATCAACCACAACATTTTAGGCCATAAATGATGTGTTTCTCAGAGGGAAACAACTCAAAGGAAACATGAGAAGATATTGGAGGTATTTTGACCTGAGGCAATCTTCAAGCTGCACACAAACATCTTGAAATATTAAAGAACGCCTGAAGGAGGAAGATTAACTCGCTCAACTGAAGCACAACTGAAGCGCAAGGACTAAGACAACCATCTTTATCAAAGGAACAACATTCTGACGCAATGTGCGCCTTCATCAGCGTCCTTGAAAACAGAAGTAGCAGATAGAATAGAAACACGGATTGCATCTTCGTTAGCCAAAGTAGCTAATAGGCAAATGTTAGCGAGCCTCGTCAAGCTGGCTGTATTTAAAGTTTAACATATATGTTCTAAGTTTAATCATAATTGTTGTATTATTATCACAGGAGATACAAATTAAGATGACGTTAGCGTGGCAGCTAGTTAATCTGTTCTGTTTAATCTCAGCTGAATGCTCACGAACACAAAGATATCATCTGCGTAGAAACGGAGAAAGAGTCGAGCATCCTGTGACACTTTTCACATCATGCAAAGAGTTAAACAAATGTACAATCACATGATATTTGTTGAAAACTGACTTGAATGGTTGGAAAAATGTGAATTAGAGGTTCATACTTTTTGAAAATATCCATGTAGGCCTCCCTGTAAATCCTCCTCCTCCGCATATTTCCTCTTGAAGTAAGCAACTTTCGACGTTGTTGAATGGTTTGGTCTCTCTCACAGGGAAGGGGCTGCTGGAGAAGACAACAAAACATATTAAATATTAATACTGGTTTAAAGTTTTGCCCTGATACCGACTGACATCTCAATAGTGCCCTCAAGTTTCCAAAAAGCCCTCCAGACTATACTTCAGGCTCTGATATTGCATCACCTGTGAAGTGAGTGTGGGTGAGTGTGAGTGAGGTAACAGACTGCAGCTCTGATTACCTGCTGCTGACGCTCCACAGCCGGCTCTCAGCTCTCTAACAGGAGTTTGAATCAGAGTGTCTGAGCTGATATGAAGCTCCACATCGCCCTCAGGCTCCTGCAGGGAGAGAAGAGTGAGGAGGAGGAGGAGGAGAGAGGACCAAAACATTTGAGCATGAAGACAGAAACTCCACACAGCTGAGGGACGATACATGATTACATCTGATTTTGTGTCTTTTATCTCCAATTTGATTTTTCAGACACATTTTTGCAAGCTTGCAAAGTGGGACATTTACAATAACCTATAATTCTTTATTTACAACTAATGTACTGACAAAAGCACTGATGGGTCTTGATCAGAGTTTGGTTAAGGACACATCAATCAATCAGCAGGAAAACATGAACACCTGTCAGCAGAAAAAAAAATATAGGGAGAGGAAAAATATTGAGAATAAAAATAAAAGATGAGAGAAGCTGAATAAAATAAAGAAAATACAGTATATGATAAAAAAAGGAACACAATTTAACAGAATAAATTGTGACATATATCTTAAGCTTCTTATCATTAAAAAATCTGCACTTTATTTGATGTATTTCCACAATAAAAGCACCCAGAAGCTGCATATGTGCTGCGATACAATATCCTGATCTGACCCTTTAACGTTGCATTAAAGGGCAACAAGCTCATTTAAATTCACAGAGGAGCGAGAGGAGGGGAGATAAGAGGCTGGTGTGTGTGTGTCTATGTGTGTGTGTGTGTGTGTGTGTGTGTGTGTGTGTGTGTGTGTGTGTATTTAAATGCCATAAATCAATCATAAACACAGAGTGGGCAGCTTTATCGTTGCGAAACATTCGCGCCGGCCCCCCTGAAGCTGCCGCAGTGACTCACACAGTGTTTAACATCCAACTGCTGCCTGAATATTTCATCTGTGGGAGAATGATGCATGATGATGGATAAATGTGCAGGGAGAGAGGCTGCGTGGGAAGTGTGTGTGTGTGTGTGTGTGTGTGTGCATGCAACAGTATACGTCTTCTCTCACAGCTCTCGGATCAGAACAGCAGGTCAAGGATTTCCTGCCGTTAAACCACCTTTAACTCTGTGACGATCGGTGGAGAACGTGCTCAGATTAAGAAACTTTAATGGGTAAAGACGCTAAGAAAGCAGCCATGTTTTCAGCTTTTTGACAATGTTTTGTTTTCGTCATCAATGGGGAGGTTATTCTAATGTAAGATGTATAAAATCATCCCATTGAAAAAAATGTAACCCTTTGATTTATGATTCAAAACTGGGCTGCAGGGATTTTCACTGATGAGCAACTAGCTTATATATATAGATATATATCTATTAAATGTTTTAAGACTCTGTACTATCATTTCTAATTTCTTTCATTCAGCTTTTTTACTGTGATTTTGTGTTTTCTAACCTTTTAAATGTCATTTTAATTCTTTAGCCTCTGTTTTAAACACAAAACTAACCTCCAACAAATCTGTTGATAATAAAAGCATCTTACCTTTAAATAATTCCGTCCAGCAGCAGTCCAGTAAATCCCAGTGAAGCTCCTCTCTCTGTTCTGCTCGGCTCCTTGGCGCGACATCTACCGTCCTCGCACCGACTCAGAGACGCTCCAGCTCGGCCTGAAGTCAAGAGTCTCCCTCGGCGCGTGCAGACAGACAGGCAGGCAGGCAGGCAGGCAGGCAGGCAGGCAGACAGACGGGCAGACAGCTCCGGCTCCTCCGGGGTGAGACGCTCACTGCTCTCCAGCCTCCTGAAATATCCCGTTCACAGCAACAAGAGAGAGCACACACCGCTCTCCCCGCGCCCTCATTGGTCCTCACGGAGGCTGATGTTTCCTGTTGCTAGGAGACTGAGTGAGTGCAGCGATGACGCGCCAGCATCAATCCTCGTCTTCCCTCCTTTCACTGACACAGACACAGACTGAGGCAACTTTTCAGCCTTCAGGAGAACAAAACGATGTGTTTGGTTTTGTTTCCTCGAACATGACGTTTCAAGAAATGAAGTTGTTTCCGTAAACATGAATATAACAAGTTCAACAATGCTGCTGCAGCTCATTCACTGATACCTTTTAATTTGTTTTCAATGAATTTTCATTTATACATTTGATTTTGGTCAAATAAGTAATAAATATAAGGACAATTAACAAAAAGAATCTCAACTTTTCATTTTTTCAATAAATTCACTTTGGCTTTTTTTTTGTTTTACCAATATTTAAGTTTTTATTATAATAACTAAAAAATATAAATCTGTTTCACTGATGTTTGGGTGTTTTATTGGCTTCTGAGAGATTAAATAGCTGCTGCTTTAATTGATTCTTAATGAAGATTTAGTATGTTTGTGTTGTGTGTTTCTATATTTGTCAACTACTGTTAAATTCAACCTATTTCTTTGGTTTGTTTTGGTTTACTGACAAATTTCGGTGTTGAAAAAAGCACCAAAAGTCATTCTGGAATAAAACAGGTTCGATATTAACAATGTTTTTTTTTTTTAGATTTTTAGTACAACAACCAATGAGAGAGAAGCAGCTGTCGGCGCTGCTAAGCTATGGTAAACATTTTAGCCTTTGAGGCTAACGCTAGTGAGCACACTACCGTTGACAGAAACTACAAAGTCTCCTCACTCATCCAGACTCTTTTCTCACTGGATGTTACTAAAGCCAGTTGTTCCAGCACGCTAATTTCCATTTTGTTTATGTCTGCTTCCCCAAAAACGTAACAAAAAAACATAAAATGGCTCCACACAGCTCATCTGGTGAAATACAAATCCTAAATTAATTTTAAAATTATGTTATTTATACACTTGACGCTCCCATTTCAGATGGGGTGCGTGCTAATGCTTTTATTTTAGTAGCAACAGTAGATTAATTAAAACTATCATAATTAAAACAAAGTTGTTAGATATTAACATACATGCCGAGTATTTACTTTAGGAAAGCATAAAGGTTGAAGTCTTGACAGCTAATAAACAACACAAACAAATTTAAAAACCAAAGCATCTGCCACCACAGATTTAGACTCAACTGTCCCAAAACACTTAAAAACCACGAAATACTTTCCCTAATCTCTAATCCACTCTGTGTGACTTCCTGCGTGAAACTGGAAATCTTTACCACCAATCAGAAGGGGATGAACCGCGATTATGTTCTCGTTGTCGGCGATGACCTCATTCTCAGAATTAAGACATTTGAGCGGAGCTCAGGACGGAGAGAAGGACCCGAGAAAACAGATGGCAGACAGACGTTCCCACAGCAGGGATCTTCTGGGTTTTATTGGCAACGACAAAACTTGGTACAAAAAGTGCTTTCTGGGTGCCTCGGGGGCTCGGCATGCACGGCCCGGACCAGGGCTGCAGGACGAGTCTCGACAGTGTCGGCGTCTCAGTCCTGTCCACTATAAAACAACTGCAGGCTTCACTTTTGAAGCCCTGATATGATATTGAGACACTCTTTGTGTTATTGCAATCAAATTTTCTCTCTTTGATTTGTAGAACATCCTGATTTGTAGACTTAACTTCAGCCCTGGTCTCGGCCTGGACATGAGTCGACCCGCCCTATCGTCACCTTCCACACATGCAGTCCTACAGCAGCATTCACAGGGAACAACGAGAAGGCGTCATGCAAATTTTGGATCATCCCTTTTTGTCACGGCGGATATGTTTCATCTCGAAATGTTTACAGGCACTTCATCAGAGTATCACGACTGTATATTACATCTGCAGCACACATCCGATTGTGTAATACAACCTGGGATCTCAAACTGAGCATGCAGACGTGTAAATATCATACAAATCCTGGGAAATACTTAAGAACATTAAACATTTACTATTTTAAAAAATATAGAATAGATATTATAGATTTTGTACAACAACTCAACATGCATAAAATATATCAGTCTGTGCAGTAAATATAGTTTATGTCACTTTTCAGACGCTTACATGTTTGAAGCCGGCAGAATAGGAGTGCTGAGAAAAAAAAAGTCTTGTAACAGGTCGCTGAACGTAAATGCTATCATGGTCAAGAAAACTTTATATATTGTAATTTTAGTAGGTTACGAGTCTTTGTTGATATTCTCAATGATGATCTTGTTCATACTTTTGTATTTTATGTGTTAGCCTGCGTTACCTGCTTGTTAGCTTGCTAAATTGTTAGCCTCAATGACTCTATAAATTCCACATAAAGGCAGGTATCATCAGCAAAGAATCGTATTTTTTTCAACATTCTGTTCAAATTCTTTACTTTCTTGTCTTCTATCTGGATCATCAACTCTTGGATGCTAACGTCTTATGTATGAGCTAGCTTACTACAGTTTACAGTTATCATTTTAGATAAAAAGAATAGTATTTTTACGTCTGGAAATCAGCGGCCAAGTTTTAAAAAGGAAAAGAAAGAAAACAAAAGAACAAGCTAATGGAGAACTAGTTCTCTTGGGCAGAAGTTTGGTCTCTGTAGCTAACTTTCTCAATCATTTTGGTCTTTGGGGAGTGTTAATGTACAAAATAATAATATTACCAATTAAATAAAAATCCTGTTGAGTTGTACAAAACGTCAAACCAGTTGCAGCACTCCTATTCTTCACCCACGCTTCATTTATACCTGAAGTATTCGCCATTACATATCTGCAATTTAAACACGAGACGCACAGCATTTTACAGCTTGTTTCCTGCATTTACCAGATATAGAATGAGTCCATTAATTGTGCCTTTTCATCACACCATTCATCTTTGAATAAACAACCTTGTTTTTCAGTCTTCACTGCTTCCCTGAATCAGTAAACGACATAAGAAGTCGTTGTGTCGTCATTGGAAAAGAGAGAAGTGCTTGTGCGTATTCTCAACACTTGATTTTCATCTGTCATGTTTTGTTAGTCCAACTACCAATCAGCTTTCCAGTAAACTAGTGACGATGATGATGATATTGATGATGATGATGATGAAGATGGGTCTGTTAGTGAAAACCAGCTATTTGAATCATTCTTTTCTGCTGTCGTGACTCACACAAGGTTGAGTCTTGTATAACCCATTCATGATTTGAATGAGTATCTCAAGTCCTTGATTTATAATGAATTGTCCTTGGACGATTAATTAATTATTATATCATAGAGTACTCATTTGTGTCATGGGAAGTAAATCCTCTATTTTGAGGAGGTTGATATCAATATTACAAAAAACTGGAAAAACACGTTTCAGCCCGGTAGAATAAAATGTTGGCATTTACGTGGTCAACGGATATGTTTGTTTTTTGTAAATATCTTGTATTTTTCTATTTAACTTTATGCATATTCTTATTATTATTTTTCCTGTACTGTTGAAAATATCTCCAGCTGTTGTAACAAGCGTATTTCCCTGTTATGGGATAATATCTTAATCTTTATACGCTGACATAATGTAGCATGAAACCGCTGGATATTTTTTAAAAAGATGCCGGGCAATGTTTATGCCGACAAAACTCGATTTTTTTCAATAAGACATCTGGACAGGGAGACAATCAAGATGACTGAGACGTCAGAACAAGTCGACTCGCCGAAATGGCCGTCAAGCCAGAGTCCACTGTTTGAAGTGGTGCTTGAACATTTGTAAGAGTGAAACCACTGGATATTATTAAAGAGACATCAGGATATTTTCCAGCCATGTTAGTGGCAACAAAATCAAGCTTTTTTTCACTTAGATGTCAGGACAAGGCGACGAGCCAAGGTGACTGTCAAGCCAGAGACCATTGTTCAAGATGGCATTTCAACATTCGTCAGCGTGACACCATCAGCCGTGTTTCTGGTGGCAACAAAACTGGGTATTTTAAGTTTTCCAAAACCTAACCAAGTGGTTTATTCTGGAGATTGTGATCCAAGTTCCTGTACTGAATTTTAACATAACATTTTTCAGTGCTTTGAGGAGCAAAAACTGATTCATATTTATTTCAATTAAAGATAAAGTCTCTCAAAACCACGGCACAGAAAAAACGTTGGGATGGCTCCACGCCTTGAGGGATATGCAGGATAGGTTCCTTTGTCTGATTTGGTTGAACTGACCCTTTAATCCACATGAAGAATTTGAATATGAGCATCAGCGTCTCTGTTCATTTGTTATGGTTGACTTTCCAAAACTAATTACAGACTGTCATCTCCTTACACCCGTGAAATCTTGAATTCTTGAGTCGCTCTCATTCAGTTTTTTAAAACCGAGCTGCAGTTCAACATTTCTAAAGAGGTTTTGTTGTCACCTGCCCGAACGCTCAAATAAACACATCTCTGCTCTCAGTGTGCGAACCCCTGAGGGGTTTGGAGCTCCAGTATCTGTCGACACAAACAAATATAATCCCCCCTCCGGGCTGAACTGCTGCCTTATGACTCAATGATGCCCGGGCTGGAAGAGGATGAGCATTAACGGCGGCATTACCGTCATCGCACTGTACGATTCTACAGCTGTAACTACCAATTACCACAGAGAGAGTGTGGTGAAAAAACACACACTTCCAGAGTAATTCATTGCATGTTATTAACAGCTGCAGTGAGATATTTAAAGCCTCTTTTCAGCTCAGCGTTGATGGGTGTTGAAATGAGCTTTGCCCTGTGAAGGAGTTCGAGCCGAGGCCAAATAACATCATTCAGTGTCGACGAGGCAGAGAAGGGGGGAAGAGACGCTCTCATCCCAGCGGGGGTTAAGAGTCTCCAGCTGCTGGAGATTTCCTGCCTGTAGTAGCACATGTGTCGGGAGAATATGAATGAGCGCTGAATATGAATGAGACGCCTTCCTCCTCCACTTGAATCACAAAACAGCTTCAGTTCCACTCTCGTGTTTGTTTCTGTGCTCGGTAGTTCACGGTCGCGTGATCCTTCAGTGATAACACTGACATCATCGGATCACTCGCCTTTTCTGTGGCTAAAAGTGCTTTAACGGATGCTCTTATGAAGGAGGATGAGATGTGGGAGATGCGATCTGTTCATATTTATTGATTTGCTTATGTCAGTTTCGGACACAAACTGCAACAAAGATCCCGAAATCTTTGAGACAAACCTGCTGTGTTTCTGAGAGGATGTGAAAGGAATATTTTCAATATTAGACTTTCAGGATGTTGCATCTTTAAGCCTGTTTATACCTGCTAGCAACATGTGTCTTTGGTGATCCGATCACAAGTGAACACTCCTAAGTTCGTCAAATAGACATATAGACAAACAAAGACAAGAAAGAAAGAATTTGATGTATAACACAAGCAGAATTTACAAGAAGGCCTAAATAATTAAGAATCTGTCTGCTTCACAGCATTTATAAAGTCTCTCCTAATGCAGCAACTCTCAGAATTGAGTGATTTTTGAAGGGAGTCTGGGAACTTTCTCCACTAGCAACAAAGAATAAGCCTATAACAGTTATTGTATTTAATGCCAAATTGACTAGAAGGCCCAAATAATGTAGAACGTGTGATAGCCAGATTTTAACAATGTTTAAAAAGTTTCCCCTAATGCAAAAACTTTTTTAAAGCGTTTTTTAAAGGGAGCCTGGCGTCTTTCTGCACGGGTGACGGTTGTTACTGTTAACTGTATTTGTAAAATTTGACATGTTTACTGTCAATAAAATGTTGCCTTCATTCATAAATGTAGTGTTAAAGATGAAATCAGTTGAAAAATAGCGTGATGCTGTGAAAAACTGACACGTTTTATAAGGAAATAAACAACTTTATGACTTGTCGTAGATGCCGAATTTACAAGAAGGCAGAAATGAGATTTCTAAATGTTGCTATAGCTGTTTTGCAAAGCTTTTTAAGTTTCTCCTGATTTAACAACATGAAAATTGTGCAATTTGTTAAGGGAGTTTGGTGATATTGCTGTTAGTTGTTTCAGTTTGGCCCCGGGCTACCTTGGTGTCCTGTGACCAGAACAACCACCACTTCCTGCGCTGATGACGTCTTTGTCGGCAAACACATTTGTCTCAGACCACCTCGACAAGTGGTTTGAGTAGATCGGATTGTTTGGTGGTCTTTTTTCTTTGGGTCACACAAGAGTCATGTTAGCGGCGGATATAAACAGGCTCATCTGTTTCCTGCCTGCATTCATTCACAACTGAGCGTCTCACTGTGCACTTTCTGTTTGCATCTCCACTGATGAAAGAACAGCAAGATTAAGTAAAAACGTCACTTAGATTAAGTCACACAAACACACACACACACCCACGCACACACACCTCTAATTTGTGTGCACTTTCTAACACAGCATTTCACTAGAAAAACAAAACTGCAGCTCCATCATCTCATAACGGAGCTGTTTCACCAATAAAAGCTGTACGTGAAGGACAAATTCTTAGTTCCTCTCGGAGGCTGACGGACGCTCCACAAAGCTTTTTATTAGGAAACCTTCAGATGTATAAAGGTTTTCCATGACAAAGTAATTCTGTTTTTTATCCGCCAATCAAGTGAATCGGAAGCTTTTTATCACGTAACCCTGCTGAAGGCTTTCTTCTTTCCTTTATTTATTTCCTGTCTCCTCAACAAAAAGACTGAGTTTAAAGTTGTGTCAGCCTCCAGAAGCTGATGAATTTGTTCCTTCATGCTGACACAAAATAACCAGCCAGGTTTGATGCGTGTCCATCTTTAGTCAGATGTGACGATCGTGGAGAAAGCTAAGTCCTTGAATCCGTCGCCTCTGAAGCCACATGCATCATCCTGTCCGCAACTTCCAGAATAAACTCTCTTCCAGCTCAGAAGAAAAAATCCCAGATCTCGGTGGCGTTACGCCTCCAGCAGGACGTGCCAGCGGCAGACCTGCTGTCCTCGACTCTCCTTCATGTCCTGCCAGTGGAGCTGCTCCTCCTCGCCGCTGCTGTTCTGGCCCAGAGCGATCCAGCCCACCATCTCTTTGCGCTTCATGCTGCGGCGGTTGTAGATGGAGACCAGCAAGGTGACGTCCGACAGCTGGAACAGCGCCACCTGGAAGACGAACGTCTCCTTGTAGACGGGGTTGGGCTGGCCGCGACGCACCGACGTCTTACAGCGAGAGATCTCCTGACCGACCGAGTTTAACAGAGTCAGGCGCCCGTAGGTGTCTGAACCAGAGGGGAGGAAGACAAATTAGACCAACGTCAACCAAGTAGTTTTGTTACTTCATGTCTCTAACTCGTGTATATACAGGAGACACTCTCGGTGGATCTCTGTGGATTTGACGGATTAAAGTTGGCAACTTAAAACCATTTTTACTGACATGGTCTAATCCCAGCTCACACTTCCTTTGGCATTAGTTAACAATCCCAAGGACTGAAGTGTCAATGATTGACTTGAGTTTGACATTAGGACAAAGTAACTTTATTTGAGGTTATTCTAATTTATAATCTAGCGACTTCTCAATCACAAGGTTTCAAAAGTTTGCTTCAGATTTTCCGTTTGTGCAAACACAGCTGTTTTTGAGTGAGTACAGTGTTTGTGTGTGTGTGTGTGAGTCCCTCTGCAGACCTGGAGGTCTGTTGATGGCCAGGTTTCTGAAGTGGCTTCCCTTGATGAGCTCCACAGACATTCGTCCCGTGGTGGCGTTGTAGGAGAGGCCCACCAGCAGCTCGGGGACGCCACCGTGGGTCAGAGACTGAGTGGACGAGGCGCTGTCGCTCTGTGACACAGCAGACAGGCTCACCTGGGAGTCCACACTCTGTCAGACACAGACCAATAAAATAAATGCCTAAAAATGAAAGTGCACTTATTTTTTAGATCACAACAAAGTCACCTTGAGGTTGCTGCGAGGCTCCAGAACCAGCGTCGTCTCCATCTTCCCTCCGTCCGGGTCGAGCCCACCTAAACGCAGCACCTTCTCGCCCATCATTCGCTCGCGGGACATCCTCCCGCCGAGCGCGTACAGCCTGAACCTGATGGCCGACATGTGCAGCTCTGACGGATCCAGGCGCGAGAAGCGAAACGTCTCGTTGAAGTGCGGCTGCGAGCCTTTCTGCACCGCCGTCTTCTGTCGCTGTTTCTTGGAGGGAAGAAGGACCATGTGCACCTGCCAGGAGTCCATCCCGCTGCGAGCCTTGTCGGGGAGGTCCCGCGCCACGACCACGGTGACCATCAGCTTCTCCGTGTCGGGCCGGTACTCCAGTGACAGGACCAGGTCTCCACATTTAGAGATGGGAGGTCGAGGGGAAGAGCTGACCGGCTGAGGGAAGACGTCATCCTGGGGAGGCTGCTCCTGCTGAGAAGGTAGGGAGAGGAAATAATTGATTAGTTGATTCCAGGTTACTTCGCAGGCTTCAACATAGATAATGATGCTCCTCTTTAGATGTATAACTACACGTCAGGGCATCACGAGAACTGTGCTCACCAACGTACGTCTACTTAAAGTGCTTGTCTGAGTGAGAGACAACATTACGGAAAGGATTCCTACAGAGGTAAAGTGGTTATTGTTTTAGTAAATCCTATTATCAACTAAATCTGAAGGTTCCAAACTGATCACCTCTCAGCCTCTGGCCTCTCCGCTTCAGTCTATTTATAACTTAACGTGCAATCAGCTGAGCTATGAATAGAACGACAACAGAAGAGGGCAAACACAGGATCATTAGTACATTGATTCCTTCCAGTCGCCCCTGACTCCCCGAGCATGACGATAATCGTATCAGCTGAGTCAACAGATCTACTGTCTCCTCTGGAAACTCCAGCAAATATCTTCAAGCAATACTCAAACCAGAATCTAACTGTTGTGCATCAAACACACCTGCTTGCTACAACTTCACTCACAATCAATCACAGCGGAGATGAGATTCCAGAGAAAGAAGTGTTTGTAGAACATTTTCAAGTCATTTCTGCAGGATGATCCACCCTTCTGTGATCTGTACGTCCATCATATTTAGACTTCACGCAGAAATAAATTGCAGATTGTTGCAGCAGAAATCAGAAATGTACTTTGTTACTTTCCACTACTGTCAACATAACGACTAAAAGTCACTGAAAGCTTCTTTCAAACGTTCAGAGACACAAACTGAGCAGAGATCCGGTCATAAAGGAGAAATAAACCCCCCTGACCTCCTCCTGCTCCTGCTCCTCCTCCTCAGTCAGCAAACACAACATCGATTGTGTCGAGTGTTGACAGAGCGCGGCCGAGTGTCGGCGTCGACATGGAAACTCACGGAGGAGGTAATGACGGAGCTGCTGTCGAACGTGCCGGTCGGAGCGCCCACACAGATGTTCACCTGACGAGCATCTGAGGATGTTTACTACTTCATCCTCCTCAACGCCGTCACAGCCTATCGATCCGTTAATCAATCATGTCATCAAAATATTATATTTGCAGGGGTTTGCCTAAAACTGCATTCTCTTACAAACTTTATGAATTTGTTGTTGCAAAAATAAACAAAAGGTGGAATTATGAGATAAAACGTCAACAGTTGTCTCATTATTTTGACTTTTTAACTCATAATTAAGAATTAATAAGTTGTACATTGTTTATCTATTTATTGGTTTGTTTGTTTGTTTCCCTCTAAACTCTCTTTCTCCTCGTTGTGACCCTGGTGCCTCGCAGTTTTACTATCCATACCCCTCCCTATTTAAATCATGGACATTTACCCC
>OMLP01028042.1:0-11901 GCA_900302685.1 Spondyliosoma cantharus
CACAGAATCCAGGACTGTCCATGCGAGCATCTCCTTTGAAAATAAATTAGAACAAAAACAGAAAAAAAATGTTATAAGAACATTGGCCCAAATTTGGAATTTTATGCTGATCCAACTTTATGAAAAACCACTGTGCAATAGAGTACTTGGAAGTTGTCAAATCAATGGCCTGTTCAATCGATCAGGTTGAATAAGAACTTCAATCCACTTCAAATCTCTTTTCTTAAGGCACAATGGTAGAGGGTGTAGCTTGTTTCTATTTAAAGAAATGTCCACCCCTGGAGTTTTTGCCTTAACAAACAACATTTTGCCACTAAACCCAGTAAAGCAAGTAATCAAACCCGTTTTTCTGAGAAAGGGGACGTACGATGGTTCATCTATTTGTCTTTACAGATTCAGGGCAAAGATGCATGGCTGTCAGAGCTTCCAGAGAATCTTCCTATTTCTCTAGGATTTCTCCTAAAGTGCCTTTAGGTAAAGGTCTTACTCAAAAGAGGCTTTTTTAGCCGCTCTGCCAAAGGCTCGACTGACAGAGTTCTTCTGCTACTATGGGTTAGGGTGACTTCTGAAGCTTAGTTACAGTGGCCATTGGTCATCTGCCTGATCATGCACGATTACTGAGTTCAGGGTTATCCAGCTCTATGAAAAGTCTTTGTTGTTCCTAACTTATTCCATTTTGCAACAGTGGAGCAATTTGACATAGAGGTTTGTGGAGATTCCTTGGACTTGCCCTACCGTTTTGTGCATTCCAGGAGTAGGATGTCCTGAGTCTTGTTGGGATAGAGGAGTAGGGTGTAGTGTCAGCGCTACATGACCCTCCAAACGGAGGCTTTTCAGAGGCACACTTCAAAACAAGGGTTATGAGAACTCTGCCGTTTCAATGTATTAAGGTTATTTTCTTTATAACAAGCATTAAACAATTACAACCAGTTTGCTGATGTCTCGGTAGCTAACCAGCTGTCTAGCTAACATTAAATTATTAGTGCTTATGTATACATGATGGTTGCATCAATGTTGCACTCCCTCTTTGATGAATTGTGAGCATCCATGCTTTTCTATCTCCATCAGATAAATGGTATATGTCATTGTGATAATTCCAGAGTTGTCACAATAACACAAGAGAAATCGCCACTGCGGGCAACGCCATATTGGAAATGTCAAGCCATTTCGAACACCATTGTTGTCAACTGATGACGTATGAGAGTCTTGAAGGTTTGTTCCATTTCATAGGGGGAGATTCCAACTACTACCCCTTGTAACTCTGTTCTCCGCAAGGGGGCACTTGAAAATGAGGGATAGGGGTAAAACTTGGAAATTGGATTGGGCCTTGGTTTCAGCCATGCCAGCAGCATGCCTCAAGGGATGGTCTATCTGCTGATTGGTCAGTCCACCACTTTGGTCCACACTGAAATATCTCAACAACTACTGGATGGATCTCCGTGAGAGATATTCAGAATCCACAGAGGATGACAACGTGTTTACTCATCCAGTAAAAATAAATAAATAAAAGCTTTAAAAACTAACCAGACATTTGTTGTGTCCTGGATGTTGGGGAAGAATCATATTTTTTCCCCAACACTGGAAAATGAGTCCTACTGAAGTTGGTAATAACCAATAAGCCAATCTGATTTTTAGTTTGTCCAATTATTTGATTACTGTACTTGGAAAACATGAAAATAAGAGATTTCAGAAATATGCAGTATTCATGCTGTGACCTGACAGAGAATGTCTACTGCCTAAGACATTCCTCCTCTGTCTCCAATAGTACAGCATGTGAAAATTGAAATCACCATATACAGCATGAAACCCCTAAAAAGCATACCATGATATACAGAACATTATGATTGCATTGCTTTTGATCCCTGTCCTCTACAGGCTAACACACACACCATCTGCCCAAACATCCATGCTCCTGTCTCAGACTGTCTGTGGGGTGATTAAAGTACATCTGCCAAACCATTCATGATACACAGCTCCCCTTTTACCCACAAGCCTCTTCACCCCCAAACAACTGGCCAAGTACATCTAATGAACTCCCATTAGCCCAGTTTGGAGAAATACCTAGATTGTTTAAATCAATCACAAACCACATAATTGCCTCCCAGTGTACAGAATAGTCCTGGCCTAAAGGTATCTACATGCTAATATTCACCATGTCACAACCAGTGCAAATTACTCAGGAAGTATAATGAGTTTTAATTAATTATTCTAATTATTGCTCTATTAAAAAGTAATAATATTTCTTTATCTATTACTTGGTATCAGTAGTTATTAGTTATTTTACTCGTTACATGCTCACCTCCAGAGTTAAATTACTATATTACTGTCAGCCTGCCTAACTGCAAACACTGCTGCCTCTCACCATGATGCTTTTCTTGTTAGCTGTCCAGACGTCAGCTGTGGTAGAAACAAAGCCTACATGAGCAAGTTTGGCCCAAATCAGGTTCCATCAATGCATACTCTCTCTCGAGGTCACCAACAGACTTCTTTCCCTGTGGTAGTTTGACATTACTCTTAGTGTGTATTTTCTCTATAATACTTTGTAATGAGGGTGAGTCAACTGTGGACATAAGTAACATCTCCTCCATGACATACCCAGCAACAAGCTTCTTTATTGTCCTCTTAACGTCTTTCCATATCCGTGTCCTGCTCTGGAATCCAGTTTCTGTAGTTTAGCCTGAGTTAATGCTGTTTCACATGCTGTAGACAAGCGCATTCACGTCATTGTAGGACCGCCTACCTATGACAAAAAAGAGGATTGTAGTTACGTGGCATTACTTTATATATTAACTGCAATATTGTAACTGATTTTTAGTAACTGGGGAAAGTAATAATATTACCGTACCCAACACTACTGGCAACAGGAATTTAGTTTACTCTATGTACTCTTCACAGGCCGACCTCCTGAAGAAGTAAACACCTCAAGTCACATCGATTCTGCTTCAAACCACAGCTGATTACCAATGGGAGTGTGTGTGCTCGCTAGGTTTTAGCTAATGTACAGCAAAGTAAGCCAAACCAAAATTCTAGGCCAATACCAATGTTTTACAATTTGGCTGATTGAGATGCTTAAATGTTTCTATTTATTTTGTTTTTGCTGTTATTCATTCCACCTTTTGTGCGAGGGAAAAAAATAGAAATCATCATTATAAAAAATATATGTGTCTTATACAGTCAATTGCGGGGAGTCACATAAACTCCTTATATTACAGGAATACAACTGTAGGTTAACATGTAAACAATTTAAATGTGCACTAACAAAAAAAAAATTGGAGTTTACCCAAGAGCTTTTTTAAAGCACATGAGTCCACTTTATTGGACAGGATAGAGGTAGACATTTCTTCTGCCTGCTTTACTCATCTCTTCATCTGTGGAGTTATTCACACCTTCCTCAAGAGCTTGTCTTCAATGTGCAGTATGTCAGACATGTAGAGTGTTCAAAGTAGGGCTCGAGCTTCAACAGTCTGTCTGCTGTCAGTCCTAAATCCTGCAGGCGGTAAAATGCTCTTGTCCCTGATTCTCTCAGCTCATTTTACAGACAGTACCCTGGCTAAATGGCTCTAAAGTGCCTTTATTTGGCAGACAGTGAGCAATACTATTCACAACTTGGATTGAAAAAAGCTCTTTGATTCTTTTCAAATTAGGACTTTATGGCTGCTTCAGAGGTGGGGAGTCATCATCTTTCACCAAGTCTCTTGTGCTTACAGTAATTCATATCTTCATACACCGATGGCAGTGGCTGCCATGCAAGGTGCCGTCCTGCACATCAGGAGCAGTCTGGGGTTCAGTATCTTGCCCAAGGACTCTTCAACATGCAGTCCAGGGGATGGTGGGGAATCGAACCAGTGAGCTTCCAATAACAAGACGCTTGCTTTACCCCTGAGCCATAGCCGCCCAGTCATGTGTTACTGGACTTAGTAAATGTAATGATGTTACCGCAAATCCTATTACAAATGTGTTGTATTCCTCAGTTACTGCTCAAAGTTTTGTATTACTGTAACGTGACACTTTTGTAGCCTGTTACCCCCAACGCTGTTAATACCATTGAACAAGGCAAGGCATCTGCAATATGAAAAATCCAACTTCTCCATTCATGTTTACGACAAAAAATGATGATTGAGCTGATACGGCTTAAACACAGAAATAATCAGCATCACTTCCTGTTATTCTCCTGATTAGTAAAATAGGATACAACATGTTAATTACTGAGATTTACAGTAGAGGTGGTTGTAGTTGGTAGTGTTTCTGAACTTTGAGCAGAGCCAAGCTAGCAGTACCCACAGCTTCCAGTCTCTCATCTCAGTGTTGAAAAAGGAAATGGGAGGAAATACATTTCCCAAATGTTGAGCTGTTCCTTTGAAAGGTCAGAATTTTTAATTTCAATCAGCAAATAGTAATACATGGTAAAATACCTCCTAGAATAAGTAGAATAATACAAATTTGCCATTAAAGTTTAGCTCAGTCTAATGTGTTTTTAGTGTACTCTTTTATATTGTTTTGCTTATTCTGTACAGTGTATTTAGAAAAGCGCTTTTAAATAAAATGTATTATTATTATTATAACGACAGCTATGAATTTACTTTAAAAAACATGATGAACTGATAAAATATGCTTTTGTTGATTGAACTCAACTATATGTAAAATACTTTAAGAGCCCTTCCAGTGAAAAGCCTGTGCTTCTGATGAGACACACATTTTTATTCAAAGTAAATAAGCTTTATTTGTCATAACACATCTGGATCTTTTAAAACAATCTTATAATCTAATAACCCTACAAAGGTGATGCATTCATTCAAATAAATACATATTAGTGTATAGTATTATGGCAGAAATTAGTTCATCAGAATTGGAGAAGACAGTGCAGGCTTTAGATTAAGAACAGCAGACTTTGAAACCACCATGGTCCACAACATTTTTTGATTTGACCAGCCAGACCACTGCAGGGTGGAGAAGAAGAGAGTCAGGATAAGAGTCATGCAAATCCAGCTCAGATTTAAGCCTGCTCCTGGCTAATGTTCAGTCACAGGAAAATGAAACTGACAAATGGGACTCAGGCTGGCCAAACAACTTGAAATCAGAGACTGTTGTGCCCACATCTTTAAAGAGACCTCTTTGACCAGGCATCCCAGATGAGCAGTGGACTGGACTGTAACAGTTTTGCTCCTGACATGGAGAATATGTCACCGTAATCTGAAATATATATAAAATATATATATAAAATAATAATGAAATAAAAAAAGCTGTACGACTTTAAACATTTGATTAATATGTTCAATGATATGCAGTACCTGCAGTAAAACTAGCATGTATATAACTAGAAATAACACACAACACTCTGGGGCAAGTTGTGACTCTGAATAGGCATCAGGAACTAAATGTGACCTATACTGAGTCATAGTTCATGATGAATTAGTGTTTCTTGATATACTTTTTTTTCACGTTTTTTTCTAGTTATTCGAGTGTATTTGGCCTGCACAGACTTATCAATCGTTCCCACCCTTTGTTTATTTGTCATTTGTTAATTTATTCATATACATGGGTTCCTGTTTTTTCATGCACTGACACTAATAGATGAAGTGTGCAAAGCCTCTCC
This sequence comes from Spondyliosoma cantharus, assembly GCA_900302685.1. Classification (NCBI taxonomy): domain Eukaryota; kingdom Metazoa; phylum Chordata; class Actinopteri; order Spariformes; family Sparidae; genus Spondyliosoma; species Spondyliosoma cantharus. The sequence goes on from OMLP01028042.1 coordinate 5,594, forward strand.
TGATATTCAAGTTTTTATTAGTTGAAAGATGTAATGTGACAATTTACCCGGCGATAGGGCAACTTGTCACAAATTAACATCCTGTATACAACTACATATAGCGCTATGTTACAGTGAGAAAATGAAATGAAAGCAAAAAGTGTGACGAGATGCTTCAGGTTCCATAAATCACCTTGTATTTGAAGCTGTGTCAACAAATGAATGCTTAAGAAATAATAATGTAGCAATACAATATATAGTACACAATCGCACATACTCACAGTCTGCATTGTTTAAGGATAATATTTTGTACTTCTAGTATCTCTACTGAACTACAGTGTAGGATCTCAGTATCTCCTTTATCATTGGCCAATAAGGCCAGGAAGCCCAGGCTGCAGCAGGCCAGATAACTTGCAGGAGCTGCTACAAAGGTTGTGTAACCTTTGTAGCAGCTCTGCGCGAGTTCATCCACACCTCCTTTAGTCTCTGTGACCACTGAGCTGTTTTCTTAGTAGCATGTAGGATTTCCAAAGCCCATGTGTCTGGTGGAGTCATCACTGAATAAGGAGAAACATGCAAAATTGGGCAAATAAAGTTAAATGTGATCCAGTTTGATAGGTTGACAGGTCAAAGTGGCAATTACAGTAGTACAGTTAAACTCATTAGTATGCTTTCTCTCTCAAATGATATATATCTTGCAGATGACTCCCTTTGTGCTGAACTGTAAAGTCCACAACTTCAAGCCAGATTTCATGGACCAGATATAGAAAATGCCAAGTCCTTAAATTATATAACAGGAAGGAGTCATTTCAACTAAAGTTTTAAACTGATTACATATTTCATAAGGTATGTAAAGAGCAGGTAGTGATTGTGAATAGTTTTGTCAGACAGGAAGAACAAATTCTGCCAAACTGACAAGAAGTTTATCTCCAGTGCTGACAAATCGCTGCTTTCTACTTTGTTTCCACAGTATGGTGTATGGCTCTGTTTAAGATTGTTATTTAAAAAAAAAACATCTATGGCTGAAGTACAGTTAGGGTACTCAGTACTTTTACAATGTATCAAATGGTAATGTGAAACTAATGTGACATTGTGAATGGGGCTGACTCTGCAGCTCCCCTCAGCTTTACTTGATCAGCTGTCATGCCCACAACTACTGTCTTTGTTCACTCTCAAAGACTCTCTCATAGCATGTTTTCAGTTACACACTGGCTAGAGAACACAATAGAACACTGAGAGCTAGATATTTCCGTCAAGAGGTGGTAGAGACCAGAACAGAGCTAAAAGACAGTGTATATTGGATTCATCAGGTGGCTTAATGAATGATAATGTTTAGTTTAGGGATGATAGGGTCATGGTCACAGCTTGTTTATGTTGCCCCAAGTGGCCAAAAAGTATTGCAGGTTTAAGGCTGGGGAAAGTGTGATTGGACACAAACTTAAATGGAAGTCTACATGGTATAGTATGGCGTCATTTCAGTGCCCAATTCCGCGTGCATAAAAACCATAATCAGCACACACAAAGACCACTCTCTGAGCGCTCACGATCTCTGTGTACCCGCTTGCCATCACTCTCTGCATGCTCGCCGTCACTCTCTACGCGCTCGCAGTCTCTGTGTACACCTGGGCTATTCAATTTCCGGCCCCTGAGGAATTTTGTACCAGCCCTTGAAGTGAAGTGTAGTTATTACATATGGGTAGTCTCATACAGCGCATGACTATGGTTAATCGTACATTCTATCGGGCAGTAGGAGGCGGTATGCACCCCTTTAAGCCATGGTGGCAAAACAGGTAGAATATCTAGAATATCTACCTGTTTCGGCCGGACATATATTTTGGGGGACCACACACGACCAATCAGAGTCGCCCATTCGCGCTCTAGTGCTGCTCTCTGACCGCTCTGACTTGTTTCTTTCAAGCCAAGCATGAAGTTTGGCTAACAAGAAAAAATGTCTCTCTCTACCTTAAAAAAAAAAGAAAAGTTGACTCAGAGAACAAGCAAATTCCAATTTCTGACACATCAAATATGAGAAGAGTCGAGTTCCTTGCATCGGACGTTTTCGAGACGCTTTTGGACAAGCTGAAGAAGGCCGAGGTGATGTCTTTGGCCGTGGATGAGTCGACTGATAACAGTGATGTTGCACAGCTGTGCCTCTATGAGCAATTCATTGCCTTGATAAAATACCATGCACTGTTATGTTGTTTTAATTCTATTCCGTACAATACTATGCACTTTGGTTTGATTTTTGTTGGTGGAGATGCATTGGATGTTGCCCGTCACTCAAATGAGTGCAATCTTAAATATCTGTGATATGGCTCACCTAGACTGATTGTTGAGGTGTCTGATTTATGTTCAAAATGGACAAAAGTGAGTACAGTAGTAGTCCATGTGTGGATTTATGGGGCTGTCTATTTTATTTTTTAGAAGGAAAAAAAGTGTGAGATGTATTCAGTTACCAATTAGCCGCATTTACTGTTTTTAGCCAGTGGAGAAGGGGGACATTTTGATGTGTCTGAGAATTATTTCCCTCTTTAATTGTAACACTGAAATGTATCTCCTCATTGTCAATTGAGGATAACAAGCTGTAGAGTTGTGTTGGTACAGTTATGTGCAATTAACTGGATGTTTTCTCGTAGCTAATTGCATTTCTCTAATTGTCTGTGTCTCTGATTTTTCAACATTGTATTACCATTTGAATGTAACAATATCTTGGGCCTATGTGTTTTAGTGCATCACAATGTGCATTTGTTGTTCTGCATTTACAAAATATAATATACTGACTCCTTCAGTATGTTGTTGTAATTTCTTTATCTGTTACCATAATTACTCATATTCTCCGGCCCCTTATTTTGCCTCAGTTTCATGAACTGGCCCCAATTCCAAATGAATTGAATAGCCCTGATGTCAGTGCTGGACTGAGTTACCTGATATGAATGCAGTTCCTTGGGGTACAGGGCTGTCCTTTGAGAAGATCATCAAAGGTATTTGATCACTTCACCGTTCACCACCTGCATTTTTGACGGAAACAGAGACAACTTGCTATGTCAGACCAGGACTTCCAGTCCCTGCAGATCATTATTAATGTGTGTGATGGAAACCAGGTGGGCTTCACCTCACCAAGTGGCTTTATAACAGCAGATACCTGCAGAGAGGGACTGAGTGTAAGACCTGAGCAAAACCACTTGCTTTACCATTCAAGTGTCCAGCCAGATTGCATTCATGCAGTGTGCTACTGAGGCACTATCATGGTAGCCGAATCCCTGTGATGCTCCTCTATTTGGGGAGGAGCTAGGTGTCAGGGGGACCTCAGAGTGATCGACAGGACTAGTAAAGACAAGGATGTGATTGGGGCAATGAGCTTAACATTCCCTGGTTCAGCATTTTGAAGTATGCTTTTGAAGAAGTTTAAGATGCGTTGAAGGTAATGGAATAGGTGTACATGAATGGTGAGCACAATTCACCAGTGCTCACAGGAAGAGCCAAAATAATGCTGAATTAAAGTTGCAAGCAGCGATGAATGGGCCCTTGCTCCATGCACCTCGGGCTGAGGTGCCGTCGGAGGGCACGCTCACCTGTTAATTGCATGTCAATATGATATGACACAGTACTGATGCATAGACGTATTCAGGGCGACACCCTCTACATGTGTAAGCAATCTGGTGTAGATGGGAAATTGTATGTTGAGGGACTTCCTGCATTATGGCGAAGCAACGAAATGGACCGCAGCACCACGGCCACCAGGTATAATGGAGGCGAAAGCTTTTGATAACTTTTCATCTTCAAGGTCTAAGGATGATACTGACTGAATGTGAAGTCTGTGGTGTTAAATCTGTAGGATTTTTTTAAAGTACGAGAAATGGAAAATAACCAAAATGGCGGTGAAAATCAAAATGGCCGATGCATAGACATATTCAGGGCGACACCCTCTACATGTGTCAGCAATTTGGTGTAGATGGGAAATTGTATGTTGAAGTTATGAAGACTTCCTGTTTTGAAGGTTGAAGGTGAAAACATAAGCAGCCACGTTGTCATGTAATCACAGTATCTGAGAACCTTGGGCAGACTTTATGCTAGTATGTAATGAAATGATCATGTTTAAACACAGCTGTTTGCTGAATGCATAGTAATGAGGTATGGTATCTATTTGTGGCTATAAAAGACTAATATATATGTATGCAAAATATGATATGGATTATCAAAACAGTTTATCTTTACAGGTAGTTGAGCTGAGCCATCTCTGAGCCTGTGGCATCACTTTCTCCTTTTTCTCCCTTCAGGTACCTCCCTTTAAACTGGAGCTGTGTTGGATGGCTTCAGCAGATTTTAAAATAAGCACCTCCTCCCTCAATGTCTCATTGATTTAGGACCACCCAGAGGAAAATTTAACTGCTCAAAGCTTGCTCAATGAGAGTACCCATTTCAGTCTCGTTGTAGTCTGTTTTATCTCAAACATTTCTAGTTTGTTTCTCCTAAACTTCACTAGGAGCAATAGGTGAGACAGCTAGCAACAGGATCCTTACTTGAGACATGACGGAGCTTTATTTAAGATCTCCTATGGATACAAAAATGAGCAATACTGGAGCTATACCCAGATGAAAATGTTACTGTTCAAAGCTTGTTCCTTTCCAGCACGGGGGAGACAAAACGGAGATTTCTCGTTTATTTCTCCTAAAATTCACTAGGAGCAATAGGTGAGACATGACAGCTGGCAAAGGGAACCTGACTTGAGACATGACGGAGCTTTGTTTGAGACCTCCTTTGAAAACAAAAATGAGCAATACTGGAGCTATTATGGAGGATATATATCACTTTTAATAATGTTGAAAGAAGGCCTTTATTAAAATCCCCATCTTTAATACACAACACACCAGCACTTTACAAAGCACAGTTTGAAAAGAATCATGATAACATTTAACATTTCTGACAATAGTGATCTCTTCACGAAAAAAATGTAGATTGCCTTAACCAACCTGTGACAACTGACTATTTCAGCTAGTAGGGTAAAGAGAGTTTATTAATGTGTCTCTTCACAGTGAAACTTCTTAAAGAAGTTTCAAACAGTGTTCCACACAGCTGCACAACAATGCAGAGCATTTAATTACTTTAGTCTTTTAGCAGTATTTGTGTATGAGGACTTATTTGACCATGGTCAGTAAATGTCTTCTCAACCGATATCCATCCATCCCATGTGCCATAGTGCATGATGTACCTGCAAGAATGACAGAAAGCCCAGATTACAAATAAATTCCCTTAACATACCATAATAGTAAACTATCAAATATAAACTAATTACTGAATTGTTATGGGGAGGAGGTTTTTTTCTAAGGTACGACAAAGTCATTATTTGTTTTTTTATGTAAGTGTGTGATTCAGAAATGAATAACAAAATAAAGTTTTCAAATTTTGGACTCACTATTGAATATGAAAAGAATGAATGAAACACAGATTGATAGGAGCATGCCAGATCTGCCACCTGCTGACCCAGATCTGAATATTTGTGTGCATGGGGGAATAATTAATGATACAGCATTTTAAAACAAAACATGATAAAGTCCTGTGGGGTGAATGCACACATGGAAAATAAACATGTAACAACAAAATAAGCAATGTACTTACTTAGATCCAGATTATACCCAGATATGTCTGTTGGACCTGTAACACCAGCATAGTTGTTCACCCCTGTAACACAGAAGAGTAATCATATTAGTTATAATTTCTGTTTTATGTTCCACAATTAAAATAGCTTGGTTGCTGTCCACATTACTTGCATTTGTGTTTGTATTGAGTAGAGGTACATGTTGCTCAGGTGAATTATATGAGGAAAGAAGAATGTGGTGAAGGGATGACGAAATCCATGAAAGTTGGGCCTAAATATCTGTTTTTAAACCCACCCAACCTGAATCTCTCCACAGTGGCAAGTTAGAATGCTAGCTGCTGATGGCTCTAAGTCAGAGCACTGGCAGCCAAGATAGGTCAAACGGCTGCAACCCTGTTGCTAGACAGGAATTATCATTCAAAAGGTAGAGGAGAAGTAATTTTCTAAGGGAAGGGAAAAGAGAAGTTGACACTGAAATTTTTTTAAATGTGGTTCTTAGTAGTTAACTTTACATAATATCACATTACTACATTAATATCATGTGGTGCACAGAAACCTTACTACTGAGACTACAGTCACTTCAAGAAACACACACACTCCCTAAATGCCCTACAGGTCTTTATTTCTGGGTTGTTAATGGACTTACTGAAATTATTTCTTACTATAAATGACTACTACTGAGAGTTAAGATCACCATAGATCAATAATATGATGTTCTTTGGATCCACAATAG
>OMLP01028044.1:12785-35252 GCA_900302685.1 Spondyliosoma cantharus
GACTGCAGCGACATTTAAAACATCAATAGAGGAATAAATCAGTAAATAAGAGCGGGGGATACATCATCTGAGCTGGCTCTGCTTCTCACAAACACACACACACACACACACACACACACACACACACACACATATAGTGTTGCAGCCATTATAAAAGGTTGGTGCACAGTGTGTTACTGTTGCTCTATCTCCTAACACCAACAGAGTTGTTTTATACATTTTAAATGTCAGTAGCTACATTTGTTCCTTCATTTATTAAATCACTTATTTTCCTTCTGTTTTAACCTCTTTTCTCTTTGGAGCATAAGTGGGAAGTGTTGGTGGGCTTCTCATTAAAGCAATGGGACTAGAGATGAATACACATTAAAGGTGGAAAGGAAGGAATGGATAAGCAAAGGAGAAAAGGGTAAAGAGGAAGCAAACAGGGAAAACCTGGAGGCCATCTAAAGGCACACACAGGCAACATTTTAGTGAGTAATAATGACTTAGCAGAAATCCGGATTTATAGCATATGAGAAAATCGATGTTTGTAGCAGAATGTCTGTGAGAAGCAAGATTATGATGGAAAAATACTTCAGGTGACAATTGCCAGAAATAAAATTGCCCAATCTGCTGGAAAGGCAATTAAACAGACCCCAGCACTGCCAAAGAGTTGTTGGGTGCGGGCAGATAGAAAAGTGAGTATTATGTTATTACGTTGCCATGAAGGTTTTAGCTGGTTCTAGACTTAACAAGAAGCTAACTTTAAAACTGGTGTGCATAAACATTAGCGTTACTTTACAAGTCATTCTGCACTTGGACAATACAGTCATTGGGTTCAGTGTGATGGATGTAATACAGACCTGGCAACTCAAATCTGATGTTAAAGATCTAAGTGAGTGCTCTACAGATATTGAATCACATTGAAACATCTGGTAACATCTGGTAAAAACTGTTGTGATTGTTGCATCCCTTGTCCAATGATAATACCTTAAAACATTGTGGCAGTGGCAACGACAATGACCAAGATGGAGAAGTAAAAGTACTCCAGAGGCAAAAAGGTGAGAAACGTATGTAAGGACTCAACTAGCGGATGAACCCCCCACTAATATAAAGGTTCAAATGCGAACTATGGACGTAATTTGTGCAGGTGGCCTGTTTGCATGTAGCTCGAATCTGAAGCGGTTGACTCTGCTCCGTTTGTCACCGGGCTCACAGAGAGCTAAGCTGCATCAATAGCAAGCGGATCATCTTATTTGATCGTTCTCTGTAATGACACTGACACAGACAGAATGACAGTGAGACATAGAAAAAGAGGGAAGAAGAGACACAGTGTGTGGGTGTTAGGAGAGAAGACAACAGAAAGACAGATATAAGAGAAAAACACAGCAGCAGAAAGATAACAAAGCAAAGGATTGAGGAGGAAAATATATATGAGAGAAACACTTCTTGAATAAATCCCCCCTAACCTGGAGGTGTTTATATGGGGATGATTTAGATCTTGGTTTAGGAGAGCAGAGCTTTGTCAACAAGAACTACTACAGTCACCTCATATCTTCTCTTGCTTTCCGCTCTGTATTTCTTTTTCCCCATGTTTATTCCTCTCTCTAGCTCTTTAATTCATATGCGCCCCCCTGCCTTTTCCTGCCTCCTTACACTGCCATGCATGCACTTGAATGCAAACTGCTTGTGTATGTAAAGTGAAAATATAACTTTATGCAGGATGTCTGCATGCATCCCCATTCTCTCACTCTTTCTCTCTGCATCTCTCTCTCCCTCTCTCATCTCTAAACAGATTTACACAAAGCAGTTTTCAAAATTAAATGCAGTAAATATGTGTAAATATTTGATTTTCAAATGTGCATGTTCCTTCTCTCAAGACTATAGCAAGCTCAGATTTACATTGGACTGCATTTTGCAGCTTTGTTTGATGTGTTTAACTTTAGGTTTGGTTTGGTCTGTGTGGATATACACTACAACATTTCATAACATTTCTATTAACCATGTGGTTGTACAATGTTAACCATACCATACAACCATAACATTTCTATCAAATGATTCATTGGCTCACAAAGTAGATGAGGCTTGACATCTGTTTAAGCTGCGTATAGGTGCATTACATAAGCCCCCCAGGATAAGTAGGTAAGGTAAGCACAAGGCAATAGTCATAGTGCAGGACATGTGACACGCTCTGGCCCAAAAAACCTTTTCCCCTTCACAACGAATGCAAAGCAAAATGGTATATATTCAGAAATGTCTTTTTATATAAACTAAAAAACCTTGATTGAATTGGATGTGATGTCAAGTTGGCACACAGAAAATTCTCTTTTTGTAGTACCTCCACCTATGTGCCAAAAACACTGTTTTCATTCTATACGACTGAGATCCCTTTCTTTTAAGGGATTATATTCTTTTTAATGGTTAGTTTAAAATCAACTGTACCAGCTAGTTTCTTACCCTAAAGACTTGGACAAGAAAGAAAGATGTTTTCCTTTGTTTCCCACTTAATAATGTCACTGTGTCTATGTTCAGCCTCCCTGCGGCAGCCATTTGTCATCCCCCCACTACTACACAGAATGGTTTAATTCAAGATTCAGCACATGTTGCGAGTGAAAACTGCCCATAAATCCAAATATTTATAGTCTACCAAGCCAAGATGAAACCTGCAAATTGCTGAAAAACTGTGTGAAGTTTTATCACAGTGACACTATTTCCTTCAGTCTGTTTTTCCTTTGAGTATCAGGCTGAAAATGTCCTGTGTGTATGGGGCAGCAGCGGTTTAATTCAATACGGTGCCCCTATTCAAAGAACTCCGAAGAAATTGTGTTATTTTTTCTTTTTCTTTTCCCCACTGGGTTGCTCCTGCACAGATTTCTTCTGTGCTTCCAAACTCTGCAACAAGGAAAAGAAAGGACAGTGAATTCTGAGGGTCTTATTTAATATGACTCATAGCTTTATCTACAACTAGTCATACACACAAGCCTTCAAGTGAGCACGTACAGCCACGTACATTCCCACCGGATTCTCATGGGCTGATTGTCACTGTAGTGGAAATCAGAAAGCCATTCAAATGGAGGGCCCTGCTGACTTAGCTTTTACGTGACGCACCATGTATTGGGAAATTGGCAGATAATGCATACTGTGTCTGTGTGTGTTAGTGTGTGTGCGTTAGTGTGTTTTTGTGAAGTGATGTGAAGGGAGACATAAAGACATGAAGACATAAAAGCAGAGAGACAGAGAAAGTTTGGAAAGATGAATAGATGCTGTAAAGCTGGAAGAAGATGCAGAAAAGATTTTTCCCTATTTTTCCTTGATTGAGGCACAATGTGACTGTCACTTCAAGGGACTTGTATTGTCAGTTAGAGCAAGATATATATTCTGGTTGCACTCGACTACTTGCTACTTGGTATGGCATCCAACACACTGATGCATCAACAAGTCCATAATAATCTGCTTTTTCCAGCTGAATTGCCTCTTTTTTGCACTGTCCTTCCCTAACCTTTACAAGTCTCTTTTTTGTGATATTTCAACATGTTTTTCTTTGTTGGCTACAGATTCAGTTTCATATTCCCCAGGGTCTGCCCATTTCCTCACCTCCTCCTCCTCCTCCCATCCATTTTCCCTTCAGTTTTTCTTGAGCTGTCTTTTGTTTTTAGTGGTTATTTGCTACAGCAGCTGTGTATTTTATACTTTTATATTTTTTGTGTGTGTGTGTGTGTGTGTGTGTGTGTGTGTGTGTGTGTGTGTGAGTGATGTTTTCACTGTATGCATCTCTGCATGTCGGTGTGGTTGCTTTCATTCGGTCTGTGCCAAATGTCAATTTCTGAGAGAGCAGCTGCTGAAATAAATGCTAATTTGAGCAAATGTTTGACATTGAGTTCATGACAGCACATGTGTAGGTGTGCAAACGTGCCTCGAAATATACAATATAAGATGGACTCTGAAATGGATAGGTGTATAGATATAGATATAAATGATTAAATTGGATTCATTTTTGCTTGTTTTCTTATGTGACTGAATTAGTTTTGCCAGCTTTGCTAAGCCCTGAGGCCTGCGCGTTGGTGATGAGCAGAAGAGAGAGAGAAGGGGCACACAAGAGAGCACAGGAGAACAACTTGGATCTAAAATATGACAAAATCCCTAGCTGTTCAGGAAAAGAGGTTTCCCTCTCTGTGTAGCTCACTGTAAAGGTTTGAACAACTTATCACATTACTTTCATTGGATAATCATGATTTTTCCCTCCAGTTTCACCACATAGCCCGCTGCTTTGGACTCTGACACTGATCTTGTGCCTGCGTGCTCTAAAGCCCCAGGCTTCTTTTGCTGTGCAATAAAGACTGATGAGAAGCCTTTGGGAGGTAACACTCCTCTGAAATTACAGAGAATGCCTTGCTGTTGGCAGGCTGATGTTAGATACAGCTACAGCAGTGAAAGACACAATCTACAACATCCCAGGCTACCATTATGTAACTTCAAAGCGTAGAACGGTTTGATACAGCTGCAACAGTAGTAGAAGTTGTATGTACTAGTAGTTTACTGTAATAAGCATCAAACGTTACATTGACAGACAAACTTTGAGAACATATTGACGGCACTCTTGTTTATATTCTGATAGCATGGAAATGACAGAAAGTACTGTCACATTTGCACAAAGATATTAAGCATACAGGACACTGAATATCTAGCAGAAAATGAAATATAACAACTTGGAATGCAGTTTTAATAACAGGCAGCCAGATGTGTTGTTTTGCCTTCTGTGGTGAGCAATATAAAATGTTCTTCTGTGTGTGTACTGTGCGAATGAGAGAGTGCAGAAATGGTCAACATCCTATAAGCTGACAAAACGTGAAGCTCATTTTGTGCTCCAGAGTAATATCAGCATACATACTTGTACTGTACAAGTTATTGCAATGTGCTTCAGTACTTTTGGAACTTTTCTCAGTTGTTTCATCTCTGATTACTTCCATTAATCTGAATTAAAACATTAGACTGTTACATGTTTGTATTGTAGATTGAAGATTTTTACTTCATTTAAAGGTCACTTGAGGAATTAAAAGACATGGTGTGATATGTTCATTAATAGGACGAGTTAAACAAAAGTTCATTAATGCTGATGAAGGAAGGGAAAAGCAAACTGTACTTCACCTGTAAATACCAGTCACTTTAGATGTTTCACTTATTACTGAGAAGTGACTTTCACTTTTACTGGAGTCATTTCCAAGTAACGCATCAACACTTTGACATAATAATCCATTTCAATCTCTTAAACCACTGCTGGTAGGACTGTTGAAGTAGCAGTAGCGATGGAAGGAGTCATACTGTATATAATGAGATGAGATGTTAGTGATTAGGCCATCAGAAGACTGCCTAATACATTTTTAAAAGGGTGAAATCTGTGAGGTCTGTTGCATTACAGTTGTGTGTCCCATCATGAAGGCTGAGGAGGGCAGTGAAATTCAGTGAATGGCTATCATCAGCAGTCCAATTTAAGATCTGACGGTGAAGTCAGCAGGGAAGGCCCACCACACTGTGAACCCTGTGCGAGAGAGAGGGTGAGGAATATACCAGAGAAGGGTGAGAGGCTTTGTTATATTGGTACAATGGAAGATCAGTTTAAAGTGAGGAAATGAGAGAGGCGAGGAAAAACAGAAGGAAATAGAGACAGATTTGGAGAGGGGAAGGGGGTGAGAGGGCGGTGATGAAAGGCCAGTCAGTAGGTGTTGGATGGTAGACAGAGTGAAAAACAGGTGAGACCTGCACTTACGAGGGGACAATGGAGAGCTACTTCGAAGAGAAAGAGAGGTAAAGATGCTCAGTGAAGAGGGGCCATTGAAGTCTGCTCTTTGAACCCAGAGAGTGCTTTTGCCTTTCGTCCTTCATGATTCTCCACCCGTGTGTTTCTGTGTATACGTGTGTGTATTTGCTGGTGGTGGGGTTTCTTTTCGTCGCTGCCAGATATACTCTTTTTTTGCCTGCTCATGCTTTGCTGAAAACCAAGGCATTGTAAACAACGTTTGTTAAGAGGCTGCATTTATTTTTACCTCTGTGATACACCCAGGCAACTTCCACATGTCTATATTTGTGACTATTTTAATTAAAGTTTAAGTTTAACAAAAGTTTTTTGTTTATGCATTTATTATTTTTTTAATTATTTTTAACAGTTTAAAAATAAGTGGGAATGGCTGTTGATGGAAACCAGTTTATCAAACAAAAATTACAGTCCAATGACTAATTTAATTGCAAAAAATAAATCACGGTTATAGGAAGGTAGGGAATGCAATGGGAAAAAAAATTCTAAGTATAAAGTAGGTTGAGGGAACCAAATATAACGAATTATTCCAGAGTATAAATTATGTGTTTGTAATAGATAATGATTACTATGCGTTAATGATCAAAATCAAATCAAATCTTCTAAAACCTGCTGGGGTCCATAAAGCAGAGAACATCTATCTTTGGCTTTGATTTGGCTGATTGGGGCTGACACACACTGTTACACTTTCCCTTACCCTACTTCCAAATGTTAATTATTTCCAGACTTAATCGAAATTTTGGCAAAATAATGACTTTGGCCAAAGCATGAATGCACACACAGACACACTGACATGAACACAAAGTGTGTCTGGCTTTTGAGAATTGATAACTGGCTGTTCCCGAGAAGCAACATTTACACTGGTCCTTTTTAGTTAATTTGAATTTAAACAAAACTTAATGCAACATTAATCACCATGCCATTTTGTAGTAATTCATCGGGCTCACACAGGTCACCCCAGGTTTACAATAAGATGAAAACAGCTTCAGTTGCAGGTTATACATTTATTATCACACCCACAGTAATTAGAGGTGTTATGCCTGAAAACCAGAAGCAGTAATTATCCATATTCCACTGAGGCATTATACTGAGGCAACAATAGCCCTACTTTGCCTCTCTGAACCACAACAGAACATATATTTAGACAAATTATTCATCTTTCTTTAAAGTAGCTTGCTTTTTCCTCAGGGGTCTCACAGCCTTATGGTGTCTTAATTTACTTCCCACTATCTTTGTTTCCCTTTTGCCTTTTCCCATAATTTAACTTCACTCACACCATAGACCTCATGGGATTAGTAGCTTTTATCAGGCAGGCCAAAGGTGATTGGCAGCTTTTATCACTCGACCAAAGACTATTAGCTGTTTGTGGTCATGCAAATGTGGCTGTCTTATTTAGAGAAATAAACTCTTTGAACTTTTACACTTTACCCTTCTTATCCAAATTGGAATAAATTAAAGTTACAAGAGAGAAAATTTCCTCATTATAGCCAGAGTTCCCTGTTCAACGCAGGTCAAAAAGGTCTTTGCTGCTGTCTCAGTAGCCTTAAAAGTGTGAAAGAAAATGCAACGTTTCAAACCTTTTGCTTCAATTATCAGTCGTAATATATTTCATCTAATGCTATTTTTGTATTTCTGCTTTCCAAGAGTCTTCAGTTGTTCCATTAAGAGGGCATGATTGTGACCTTTTATCTAATCGGACGCTACTTTGCTCTTATGTCTCCATGAAGAACAGAATCTAGAAAATATTTTTTTTTAATCTCTGGATGTCAACCTACTGTTTCATATGAATGACTTTGAATAGAATTCATGAAAAGAAAACGTAAGACACCCTGAGTGAGCTGACAGAGACATTATTAAATCAAACGTTTTTGTTAAATTGAGCTATTAACTTGATAGTTAATTGCGGCAAACTGTTGCTTGGTTGAATGAATTTGGCCCACCAGTTATGGTCAATATCTAATGTGACTGTGTGTATGAGAGTCAGTTGAGGGTCACTCGTGTAATGATAATGTGTGAGGAAATAGTTTCCTTGGAACAAGATCTCTTGGCCATTTGTGAAATGAGCAGGCTGGGCGTTATATTTTTTCTTCATTAAAGTAAAGAAATTATAGTTGAAACTTGTTAATCAACCTGCTAGATATATGCAACACTTTGAAAATGTATCAGATCTGATATTAGTTTGCTCATTTTATTACATTTCAGTTCTGACCTTTTGTGTTTTGGTTGTTTACCTTATTTATCTGCTGTTCTTGACTTCCTTGCATGAAGGTGTACAGGATGATATTACAGTCACAATATCCAATAGTGAAAATGTCACTGAAGGCCTTCTATACTGTATGATTAAGATGCACGCCTTCCATAGCATGTGCTCCTCTTACCAAGTACATGGATGAATCCTGATTGAAATGGGACATTGGGAAAATACTTCAGTTAATAACAGACAGATCCCAATTAGATTTGAATGTCTTGAATTTTGAACAAATTGAAGAACATTACATTTGTATAGTCTTCACAAAACGCATTTCCCATACTATACAACATCTTGTTGTTCATAATTGTTTACAATTACTTGGTTGTTTTCTTGATGTATTCATTAGAATAAAACATAAATTATATATTAAAAGTTAAGCCATTTGCTCTCAAGTATAAAGCCAATTTGGAACAGTGCAGCACCTTTCATTTGCGGCTACAGTGAACATAATGGATACTTAAATAGAACTGTTGAGGATTGACAACTCCCTTAATGTGATGTGTTTGTCTGTTTATGTGTGTGTTGGTTGGTTTAGGTACAGTGGATCTGAGTGTGTCAATACTCAGGACCCCTTGCTGTTTTCCCCTTTTTTGCTCTTCTTTTAGTTTGACCTATTCCCATCTACCCTCTCTTTCCATTCACATTTATCTACTCAGTTAAACTTGATGATGTCCTTTTCTCCTTTTTTTGTTTTACCAATACACAAACACATTTTTAATCTGTCTGCTCATTCATTCTTTAAAAGTCTCCCGAAGTTCAAGGATGATACTGAGCCAAGTCTAAATTCATGCTGTTCACTTAAGTCTAGCATCTTGCCTTGCACTCTATCTACTGCTTCATCTCATCCCTCCAATCACTGTCTGAGTTTCCCTGTTGGGCCTCTTCCCAGTCATAACCTTGTCCTTTTCCTCATTTTCTGTGTTGCTCATCTTGAATGCCAGCCTCGCAGCTCGACCTGCCCCACCGAGGAGTGCTGATGACTCATGACTCCCCGCTGGGGCACACTCAGACAGCCTCCTACAGAGCGCTGAGTTGGGATCAGCATTGGAGTATGTGCCAAAACTTCTGTCAATAATAATTTTTCCATCATATTAATTGGTAACAAAATCTCTCCTCATTGAGCTACCTCTTCTACTTCCTTTTTTAGATTTGACGTGCACTCCCTCACATGGCCCTTATCTCCAACCATCTAACAGGCAGGCACCACCAATCAATACAGTTCCCATCTTGCCTAGATTGATTCATAGTTATGGGACTTTTACAAGGTGGGCCTTATCTTGTGATCTGTGAAAGGTAATGATGTCTAGCAATGTGTCCAATGTGTTGCTACAGGCATGGCAAGCTCTCAAACAATCAGTTATTTTCAAGGTGAGGGAGAGTGCCTTCCCTGTGCTTGTGTGTCTGTATAGGCCTTGGTCTTGGAGAGTACTGCTCAGTACATTGTTACATAGAAAAATGACACCATGTGCGACTGGTTCCCTAATAGCCTCGCCTTTTACATGCTATTCTGTCTGCCATGTGGCAGCATTAAGGCTTGCTTATTAGTACAAAATAAGTTTATCTGCCAACCAAAACAGGAAGAGGATTTGTTTTTCCTGGTAGCCATGGGTGGCTATCCCCAGGTAACAACCTGGAGCGACTGTAGAAACTTTACCCACAAACAAAAAAGAACCCCCTTGATGGTAGAGGCTGAGAAGGTGACGGAATTGAAACCAATGTAAAATATAAAAAGTGAACAGACAGCATTCACTTGATGGAAAGAACCCCGCTGTTGTGTTGAAGTCTGTTCCCCTGTCAATATGTCGACTAAATCAGTAAACAGCAAAACCTGCCTACTCCTACAGTTGTTTCTTGATGCGTACAGCAGAAAGACTGCTAGTAGTAGCCATGTTGCTAATGCTACAACTACATAAAGTTACCTGCCAGATGACATGAGCTGCAAGGAAGCCAGGAACAAAAGACACAAACATCTATGTCCTGTAGGTATCAGATTTCAAGTGGATTAGTACAGAATTCATTAATTGCTGTACACTGCTGTGGTTATGGGGTTGTTTTCATCCGGGGCAACTTTCAAAATATATGCCTGCAGGAGCCACAGAAATCTCAAACCAGATAAGCAGCTCTGAAAATGTTCAGAGGGATAGCTAGATAGATGGCTTTCCGATAATGTCTCGTCAACATTGGCATACACATGCACCCTCATTAATTCACTCTCATACAGCATACATACACGCACACAAACATACACACTGGCATACAAAATATAGTGGTGATCAATGGGTAATAATGAAAGACCTTTTCTTAAATGTCACAAATTAGATTCAGCTTCGAAAACAAAGATGGGACGAATATTGAGGTTCAAAATTTCAGTAAACACTTTAAATGGATTTGAAATGGCCTTTAAGCAGCAGAGAGCTATTTCCAATATTGACATCTAAATTGTGAGGCGGAGAGGTGAATGCAGTCAGATTCAAGAGCGTATTTGATAAAAATGAAAAGAGGAGTTTTTACTTCAATTCATCTATATACTGTGAACTGTGTCCATTTCATAGTGAAATGCTATCACCTCGATGACATACCTTTTGAAAAACATCTTTATGTGCTCTGGACAGCCGCATTGCCAATTCAAACTGTTAAAGCTAAAACATTAAATATATAGACCTACATGGGGTGTGCTCAAGTGCAACGACTCTGGATGAACCTTATTGAAGGACTCTGTCATCAATTATTTTTGCTGTCCACCTCTTTGGATATTGTGTCTGTGTTGCAATGTGCAACATCTTGACTGACAGGCAGTATAACCCCGTAGTATGAATGTCAAAGAGAAGCTACCTCCGCCATGTACATGTGTCCGGGAGAGGGAGAATGGAAGGCCCCACAGGAACCAACCAGTTCTATCTTCACCGACTGCCTCTGGCAAAGCATACTGAAACAGAAAACACACAGACAAACATGTATAATGACAAAAATAAATCCGAAGAAAGTGTCCACTTCTGTTTCAACCAATACTCATTTGTATACAAGATTCATGTGGGAAAACACCCTCTACATACACACAGAAAGTGAGGTCAGATAATTAAATACACATTAGCAAAATTAATGATCTATCTTAATATTTCCACAAATCTTTAAAGGTGCAGTACGCAGTGTCAGTATTTGCCAACCTGGGAGTGAGCATCAACGATCAACAATCAATCTTTCTCCAGAATCACTAACATGCATGCGCGGCCAACTATGAAAACTGTGATGGCCTCAGGGTTGGTCCTGCTCTGTCCTCTTTTGGCAGGGTGTTTCCTTTGTTTCAGGAAGTTGATGGGAGGAGCTGTGTCATCAGTGATGCAACACACCTGAGCAGGCTGGGCTCAGGTGGCTATAAATCAGACCTGTAGGATTCTGTCTCTCTCTCTTCTGCCCTGACCGGCCGACTGACATTATCATTTGTTTCTATATTGGTTCCACATGCATACACTCACACAGACACTGCATACATACTGACGACTGATATACATAATTATATTGCTTATTTCCTTTGGTTAATTAAAATATTTTGCATTATTTACAGACTGTGTGTGGTCTCCCTCTTTTGTCACATACTGTTGAGCCAGGTTGTGACAAAACAGAACGCAGAAGCCCAGATTACGTGTGGGACTCAATTCTGGGGGCGTCTTGTGGGACGCCATTACTTTACTATATCTTTACATAAATAATACCTGTTTTCTTTCATATCAATGTTAAAAATCTCATTTATATGTTCATATGGAAAATGTGGCCAAGAGAATATTCAGAAAACTTTCAATCCTCGAGATGATGTGATTATGTCTCTGCGTGATTTTGGTTGTGGTGCGTCTGTCTATCTGTGCATATTTTCATCAGTGCATACATACAGCTGTACAGTTTGTGCCATGCATAGGTATCATAGCCAAGTTTGTGTGTATCCCTCCCTTCAACCTCACAGAAGATTTATGTGTGGTAGTTGTCAAATTCCAACTTGTGGCTGGATTTTCGGTAGAATTTGACATGACAGCCTTTGGCATGGCGCTCTTTGAATAATCTCGCTCTAGCATGCTAGATGTAGTCTTGGGAAGGCAACAATAGGTGCTTGAGTGTGTCCATGTACTGTGATGTTAGCACATGCATGTGTGCTTTAAATGTGCAATTTTGTTTTGTTTGGGCATTGACACAGTAAGTATGAAGTATGAAGTGTGACTGCAAATTGATCTGGCGCAGTATACTGTAAATTCAGCATGATATAGTTTCTGGATTACTGGAAGTGGCAGCTGAAGACTCCAAAGTTGGCCATCGGAAGTGTTATGAGCATTATGCATTATTGAGCTCTGTTTTGTGTGTGTGTGTGTGTGTGTGTGTGTGTGTGTGTGTGTGTGTGTATTTTTCTGTCTCCTGTCTATCCTCAGAAGTAGTCAGCTATTCTCCACAGTAGCTATTACAGTGTTACCCTCTGGGTTTGTCCTGCCTGCTCCATTATTTTACCGGCACGTCCAGCCAAGCCAAGTAAACAACTGAGGCTTTCATAGATGGCCCTTTCAAACCCAATCATGATACTGTCACCAGTTAATTAACCAGTTTACCAGACAGGTGTTTTTTGAGCATTACAAAGCTTTCCCAGTTATTTGGCCCCTATGTCCCAACTTGACATGAAATGATATAACACCATTCAATGATAAGTCACAGAATTTCTAGGAGTTTCATGTAACCATCCTAGTCTCTGGGCATTTCACTTCAAGAGGAGCATGCCAAAAGCTGCCCCAAGACAAACTCTGACTATGTGATCGTCACCAATCATAATGAACAACAACATATTTTTAGTCTGAAATGTATGCAAAGCATTCTTTTCTCCTCACAAATTAGAATAGAAAATCATCCCTCTGCCCAAAAATGATTAAGTACTTATTAAAAAAAACTGCATATGTTTCAACACAAGTGTATTTTCAACTGTCATTTAAAAGAAAATCCTGTGAAGGAAGGTTAAACATTACATATATTGTCTTTGTACTGTTTTCTCTTGAGTATATGTCAAACTGAATTAGTAGATTATCACATTCTGTTTTATCTATGTTTAACACAGTTCCAACCTTTTTGTAATCAGGGTTGTAGAACATTTTTTACTGCTACAGCACATTGAGCATTACTAGTAATGATGAAAAAGGGTGCAATGTGAGTTGCATCACAGTGTTTGCTCGCACAAAGTGGGAAGTAATTATAAAAACACCAACAAGCAGTTTGGCAAGAAGTTCAGTTAGCAGTTGAAGTAGTGAATGGTTACTGTTCTTAATTGCTGACACACTAATTTGTTCTTTATCTGATGGTGGGATAAGGCACAGAACAATTTAAATGTGTGGAAGCCTGATGCTTCCAGAGGCCTGAGACATTTAGGAGAATGTTCACCTGTTTTAAAAAAATACCTTGTGGCATGATGAAAAATGAAGCTATTTATTAGGTCTACAGCCCATGTTTGCTTTCCCAGGAATGCAGGCGGATGAAGACTTAACATAATCCAGTTTTTTTAACTAGGTGATGTAATTTATGTGCAATAAATACTAGCATGAGCACATTTACAGCAACCTTGCCTAGCCCCGTGGAGTAGACTGTGGTCAGTCTCATGAGACTTAAGTTTGTCTCACATAACTGGACTGCACTCCACGCATGGTTTCACCTAAAGTAAGTGCTGTGCCAGCACAGGATAAAAGCTTGGTCGAAACTGTTTGGATGGTGGATGGGATGGTGGAGGGTGGGATGTCTCAGAGCAGTTTTGTAGTAGCATGCACAATCACAGGGGATAAAGTAAAAGGGAAACCATTTCCCCTGTAGTTCTTGAGTATCTAATGTCAACATGGCTTCCATCAGGGGAGCTAAGCCTCAGGTATTTGGGTTTGCAAATCTCTAATATTTAAATTACAGTGAAGAAAACTAGCATGGAATAGGCACGCTAAATTCATTAATCAACTGTGTAGGAATTATTATGAAGAAAAAAAAGGATATCATAACCCCTGAGAACAGAATGAACTTTCATGATCACAACTAATGCAACATAATTAAATCTTAACCGTCAAACAACCTTTTAAAGAAATGAGGTCCAGCCAAAATGTCCTCACTCCTAAAACTCAAATCGGTCCTGACAAAGATAGATGCACAAGAGCACATACACACCCAAAGGAACACAGAGCAGAACTAGCACAACCACTACCATAATACACAAATAGAATGGATTCATATATTGAGTTATTATACCCTTGTGTTTCATCCCAGCTCTGGCAATTTCAGACTTCATTCCCACCACAATTGAACAGGCAAAAATTCTGATTTATTATTTCTCCTGATAGTATCATTATAAATCCCAGTTTTACAGCATTTCATTCAAATTTTATGGGCTGTCGTGACTGTGACTCATTTGGCCGTAAATTCAGCCCTCAAATTCTTTTATGTTTCACTGTAGTGCTTTCTCTACAGACTTTCTTGTTTATTCCTCCCTTCACTCCTCCCTTTGTGTCATGCACTCTCTCTTTCTCTGTCTCCTCATCAACAGCACAAGTGTCTCAGTCTTTCACTGTGTGAGTGTTCTTGGAGATTGAAGTGCGAGTGTGTTCCGAGTATGCATGTCTGCTGTGCAACTTTGTGAATATTGAAAATGAGCAAAAGTGTCAGTGAGCTCTCTAACACTTGCACAGATGCACTGTTTTGCTACAACTTAGTCTGAACAGTGACACATGTAATTGGCTGTCCTCAAGAGGGAGAGAAACTGAGGGAGGAAGATAGAGGGATATAAAATGAAAGGAAGCAAAAGACTGATTATGAGCATGAGGAGGGAGAGAAGAAGTAGTTACTCATCCAGAAGAATCTCTCAACATTTAATTCTATAAATTCCCACTATCATCGACTTCTTAGCTTTCTCTCATCTTTCTTTTTATGTCCTTGTTCTTTACAACGTACCTCTTCCTACATTTTCCCGTGACACACACCTTTTGGGAGATTTTTCTTATTACTTCTGTCCTCCATTTCATCTCTTTCTGCCTCTTTTCTTTTCATTTTTCCTTCTCAGAGCATCTGTTAAGCAATGTTTTCCAGGCTTAGTGACCTATATTCCTACTGTCCTAATGCCTTGCACAATTGTCTAGGATACATCTGGCCTATCACAGCCATGTGCGCACATAAAGAAAAATAAAATCTTAGATTACAGCTGGAAACAGTTCATTTAGAAGAAGAAGGGATTGTTGCATCATTCCAATATCAAACGATATAACACTGTTCAATGATATGTCACAGAATTCCAGTTTCATGTAACCATCCCAGTCTCTGGGCATTTCACTTCATGAGGAGCATGCCAAAAGCTGCCCCAAGACAAACTCTGACTATGTGATCGTCACCCATCATAATGAACAACAACATTAGAAGTTTTTTAGTCTGAAATGTATGCAAAGCATTCTTTTCTCCTCACAAATTAGAATAGAAAATCATCCCTCCGCCCAAAAATGATTAAGTACTTGTTAAAAAAAACTGCTTTGCATATATTTCTAACAAGCGTTTCAACACAAGTGTATTTTCAACTGTCATTTAAAAGAAAATCCTGTGAAGGGAATGCTTTTATGCTTTTCTTTTCTTTTTTTATCCTTCTGTCTTCTCTAATGAGCACTCTCAGTGTACCCCCCACAGAGAAATACTTATATGCTGCTTGGATGCTGAGTAAATATGACTTCTTTTCTTCTGGCACACTGGCAGCCACTGTAGCAAAGTAGTACTCCTTCTCCAAGGTGCAGGGCAAACACATGTGGCTCAGCTAGAAATATTGTCTTTTGCAAGAAACGCAAACATTTCTTCTCCCATAGCAGCCTTCGATCTGAGGTCCCTCACAGATGGTACCTGCATCTCCTTTTTTATTCCCATTGACTTTGACTTTTCATTTCACTTTTCTCTCAGGGCCATCAGTTATACCACTCCTTTCACGCTCTCTTGCTGTTTATTCCATCCCCAAACAAATCACCCCTGAAGTCAGACCTAATTGGTGAGGATTCAAGGCACAGATTATATCTATGATAATTTGATGTTTTGCATATGGTCAGGAAACTGTCTGAAACCTGTGGCGCTATTATTGATGCAAATGGGATAATAGCATTATGCTAATGACTGTTCATTGGATTACCTTGTTATATTCGTTTAATTGGCTCTCAGATAAACCCTTACCCTGTCCTATTGGAAATCAGAGTCTTATTAGATGATATTTGATATTGGTTAATTTAATCTTGTTTATTACAAGTGGGTGGCATGAAAGAAGTATGAAGTTCACCTTGAGGTCACAAAGCACATGCACCTTTCTCCTCCTTCAAGGCAACATGCATAGCCTGGAGAAAAGTTCAACTTAAGTTCAGTCTTCTCACATTCTGCAAGTAGCCAAGGTAGCTGAGCGCCCACCTGTGCACATTTGCACCAACTGTATATAAATGTGTATGGATTATTGTGTGTGCGTGGAGGCTTCAGTGTTTGTGCGTGTGAGTATGTTTGTATGTGTGTCAATTGCCACCTCTCCTCATTAAAGGTGAACTGAGGCGAGGCCTGGCCGTTTGTTGGCTTGGTAATTGATGTGTGCAGCTCAGTGGGATACAAGGTTTAATTCCTCAGCGTTAACGAACGATAAATCACACATACACTCGCACACATACTCACACAAACACACTGCGAAGGAGACATAAATCAAAGACTAAGGGGCTGCCAGTGCCTGCCTCACTGCAATGACAATATCATAGCACCTCTCCCTCCTTCTGTTTTTCTTTCCCAGTCTTTCTTTCAATCCCTGTTAATCCCTCTTTACCTTTGACTGCGGTGACACTATCATTGCACATATCTCCCTTCTCTTCCCCTCAGTTCACTTCACTTCTACTTTGACTGAAATTACAATATCACAGCAGTGCTCGCTCACTCTCTCTCCCCCACTATGTCTGACTCCCTCTCTCCCCCTCAATCCCTCTCAAGCTCTCTCTGAACAACAGATGGTCACCTCATCCCTCCCACAGATAGAGGGATAGAGGGATAGAGAGAAGGCTGATGGGGGAGGAAGGATAGAAAGTGGAGCAACCGACTGAATCTATCTCTGTGAGAGGGAGCGAGCGAGCGATTCGGAGAGGGAGGGAGAAAGGGAGAGGGGAGAGAGAAATTCTCTTGTATTGAGAGGCCATATACATAAACACCAAACCCACAAGAAAAACCGAAGCCTTGCGGGGAATTTAGATCAGATCACACACACACACACACACACACAGACACACACACACACACACACACACACACACACACACACACACACACACACACACACACACACACACACACACACACACGAATGGGCGCATAAATAAACACAAAGTCAGACACAAACATAATTTACTAGTCATTCTAAGCCCTGGAGAAAAAAAAGCAGTGCTCAGGACTGGGATGAATCATCTGTACTTGTCTGTGTGTGTGCAGAGTGCATGTGTGTGTGTGTGTGTGCAGAGTGCATGTGTGTGTGTGCAGAGTGCATGTGTGTATGTTCACGTGTGATCAATGTGTAGGCACGCACGCGAGCGTGTCGAGTTCATCTGCCTGTACAGAGGTTGTAAATCCACGTGGGGTGTGAAATTGTGTATGCGTACAATCCCCTTAAGCCACTTAATCAGAGTGATGAGTCACGGTGAGCTGAGCAGAGTTTGCCAAACTCCACCGCTGGTGTTTCCCCGGCCCCACGGGGCAGACGATGCTGGTCCGCTCCATACAGACATGATCAGCTGCACATTTTATTCCTTTACTTACACATGAAATAGCATCAGATGAAGCAGAAAAATTGAACAATGCTCAGTTGTCACAGAAGGAAACACAAGCATGTAGGAGGATGAATGCATTCAAGCACACACACACACACACACACACACACCTTGCCATAGATGACCACATTGACGGAGCCCTTCTGGATGATGTACCAGGATGTGCCCTCCTCTCCTTGGTTGAACACTAGGAGATAAAGAGGACAAACATATATTAACCCAGAATATATGATAAGTAATCAAAGACTGCACACCAGTTTGTCAAACCGCAGGGAGTTAAGAGAGTGGTAAAAATGTAACTTTCAAATCCAAACACACAGACATAATACACATCATTACCACCAGTGTCCATCGCAGTTAAGTGTCCATCAGCTCTCTTAGATAGTTGTCTATATATCCATGAGTACAATGCAAACAGGAACTGCTAATGGCTAACTCAGCATACTTTTTAAATGTGTAAAGGTTCCGAGATTTAACCGAGTATTGATAAAAAAATAAAGCAGAGCTCAAATTGGAACCATAGCTAAACAAGATCCCACAGTGTCAGACTTTGAAAAACCCTGCTGTTCCCCATGCGCACAAATAAAAATACATTCTAGTACAAAGTGAACACTCACACACGGTTCCAGCTTTCGCATGCGACTCGAAGATCACAACGCTCGCCAGTTCCCTCTTCACCTATAAACCAGAGAACACAGCTCAAGTCCTTACGATCCATCGTGGCAGCACATGGAGAGTTTTTAAACTCTCAATGACTAACTTACATATATTTAACTGCAGTCTGTTCAAAATGGTTAAGGAGGTGTATTATTTGTGAACCGATTTCATCTGCTGGAATGTGACTTTCCAGTGCCGTAGTAAAGCCGTTGCATCTAATAAACACAACACTGATTCTAGGAATATAGGGAGCATGAAAACAGAAACAAAAACACTTCTCGAGCCGTTACAGACTCACAGACTCCTCCTCATGATGAGGGCTTGCCAACACATGGCAGACTGGTGAAAAAAAGACTGTAGCAAGTTTGGAAAAGCCGTACTGTCCCTTTAAAAAGGAAAGTGGACCGCCTGACTCACAGTGTTGGAGAGGTGAGCTAAGGCCTTGATGTGAAGCAGCTCATCGTAGATGATCTCGAGGTCGTCCCCTGTCCTCTGACCGGGCCTGCGGACACACACAGGGGTTAGTCAGAATTAACTCAGCACCAAGATTCCAGGCGCACACGTCACCTCTTATTACGCTGCCCTACAAATTAGTAATGACACATCCTGCCGCTAAAACGATTGGGCTGTTCTTTTGAATATCACAAATGCTCGTGTAGGATTACAGTTGCTTCGGTGTGATAGATTTTTTTTTGAAAATGCGGCAGGCAGGTGAAATATTTAAAACACGCTTCTGTGTTTGTTCCTTACGATTTCCTGAGGATCATGCGGAGCAGAGCGTCTGGGCCGATCTGGGCGAGGAAGAGGATGGTCTCTGGCAGCTCTTCCTCACTCTCCCTCTTCTCCTCCTCACTAGGCAATGGCGTGTCCTCTTCCTCGTCATCAAGAAAGCGGTAGAACAGGTACTTGTCCTGGAAACCCAGCTCCTGGTCCACTGTGGAGCATCAAAAGACAGAAGTGTACGCATTTAAACCTACACTATTCGTGCCTGGTGATTTTATCAAATTACTGTTGTTTTTCTTGACTCAGAACATCATTTCAGGCATTTTTCTTTGAAGTCTAAGAATTTGAAATGCAATCTATATTTTATGTTCCTGCTTCAACACTTAGTTTCCAAGCTGGTATTCATAACAACACTTTGACTGCGACTGATGTTTAGATTGAGTAAAAACACCACTCCAACTCAAGGTCAAACAAGAGACACCTTGCTTTAGCATGTCCACACGTACGGAATCCTAATTTAACAATTAACTGACACACTGCAGCATCCATTTGTTTAATGCACCGAAGTAGTGACATTTTGAGCATCAGTGCCCTTCATCAGACCAGAGTGACACTGCACAACCCCGCCTTATGTGCTCATAAGAGCAGTCACGTGAATAGAGCATCTTATCAGATAAATTACAAAAGTACAAAAACATATGCATACATACAGTATATACGCACTAAATGTGACTTTGCACATTGTTCCTGAATAGATTAAGTAAGATGTACATGTGTGGAATGACACTCAAATTACATAAAAGCTGTATCATAACCTACATTAGGGATGTTTTGTGAAAACCCTAACAAGGACAATAGCAATAATACAGCCAAAATACACTAAAAATCTAAAAGAATACACACTGTATCATAGAGGGAAGACACTCCAGGACATCAAGTATGAAAAGAAACTAAAAAGGCACCTCTATACGCAGTGAGCCGTCTTTTTGTTTCATGTTTTGCTCTCCTTTAACTCGGCACCTGCTCTCCTGTTTGGATGTGCGTGTAAGCTCCTGTTTTTACGACTGTCCTGTGCATGAAATGAGACTAAACATCATACACTATATAATGAGGAAACAATACAGAAACAGAAGTTTTACTTACCGTGGTTGAGCACCCCTTCTTCTAGTAGTGCCTGCCACATCCCTACAGCGTGGGACCGTGTGAGCACGCAGGCACTCTGCAGCACCAACCAGTCCACCAGCTCTGTGCCTACACAGCATTGTCTGCAATAAAACACATACCAATACGATCCACTGACGTTTTCTAAAGCCGCTGCATGTATATTCACAACCGAAGCTTTCGACAGACACACTGTCACCTGTATGTCTTGAGGTGGTACTTCCTGTCTCGGATCATGTGTGGGGCTCTGGACAGGATGGCGTTGCGGAGAACTTTCCCCGCCCTCTGCAGCTTCTCCGACGGAATCTACAGAACACGTGGGAGGCACCAGGGTAGTTTGATTAACTGATAATGCGAGTGTCAATACATGCGACACTCATGCTGACCCCAGGCTGTAACGTTTATATAGACAAAGGCAAGA
Source organism: Spondyliosoma cantharus (assembly GCA_900302685.1). Lineage (NCBI taxonomy): Eukaryota > Metazoa > Chordata > Actinopteri > Spariformes > Sparidae > Spondyliosoma > Spondyliosoma cantharus. Next base: position 33,593 of record OMLP01028044.1, read on the forward strand.
GAAATAGACATCTCCGACTACATTCAAACAGTTTCAGTTTACCCCAAAAGTCTCAATAAGCCCACCAAAAAAATGTATAATTTTGAAGTTTAACCTTGTTTTTGATTGCCACACTCCAAGGGATGAATGCTAATTACATACAGTACAAGACCTTATAGCCCTCCTATCACTAAAACACAAAGTGCATACAAGCAGGCACATCCTATACAGATCACACCTGCCCCTTAGAAACAGAGGAAAAAAAGGCAGATGTGTGTATACACAGCAGCTGGAGAAAACAACAAAGCAAGTCATGCTAATTGGGCAGATGGGATCTTTCTTCTGTGTGCATGCATTAAGCTAGCATTAGCATAACTACAGAGGATCACGGCTATGAGTCATCACTCGTCTCTGCTCAGAAGACACACACGCACGCACGCACGCCTCCGCAATTCGTTGTAGCACTCTGGATGAATTTACAAACATAAAAAGTATGCAGCGGTGTTGTTTTATGACATTGTGGCCCAGTTTATTTCTTCTCTCTGCACAGTGGTGTTTAGAATAAGTACCTTTTGATTTCAAATATTAGCTACAGCATTTTTTTCAAACATTAATATCGCTCATCTACTGGCCAGCTCTATCAGAAACATGAGCCCTCAATGCCCTGTCCACACACATCTTCTGACACAAGCAGCGATGCATAAAGGAATCCAAGACAAACCGAGACCGCCTGGGCCACACAGTGTATCGGTTGTGCGGCTGGTTCATTCATGCTTTGTGCGCCGCGAGGAAGAGCGCAGCTCTCCGAAAACGTGTTGGCAGACTTTATTTATAGGATTGAGTTTTTTTTCCACTTCCTGTTCAAATCCAAGACAGACCTTTGGGTGCCAGGCAGTGAGCTGGAGAGAGTGTTTACCTTGTTGTGAGCTTTGTTTGCAGAGTCTGAGTTCATGTTGTCTTTGTCTGCGAGTCCTGTGGAGGAAAAACTGTTGTCAAGCTGGTCGAAAAGAAAACTCTAACAGGATGTAGATCTAGATTCCAAAAACTAGGGGTTCATGATAAAGCCTTTAAAATGAAATATCAACATCAACCCAAAATGAGAATTTCGGACAATATGACAGGCCGATACGATGCTTCAACTCTGCACACGTGACACCAACATTATTCTTATTTTGCTCAGTGAGTATATTTTTTGCATCTGCCCATGGGTATTCATAATGAGTGTAAGAATAACAATATGTTAATTCCAGTACAGGAGAGACTTGTTCTCGGTAATTAGGTGAAAAAAGTGCATCTACTGGTATCAAAAAAGAATGACTAAAGGAATATCAGTATAATCTAAAATTGTGCATCCCTTATAACGAGGCCCAAGATGTCCGGATGAACACTGAGGGGCTAACAATTATAACATCTTGAAAAAGAAGCACGAGTCGTCGAGAATGACAGATATTCAACATAGTTTAAAGTTCCCCGTCTTCTTAATCAAGTAATAACACCTATTATTACACTACACTTACATTTTGGTTCCATTCTCTAACCTCTGTTTCAGAGTAAGTAAGTAAGTAAACACACTGAAGTCCAGTAATTTAACATCCAACCAACATTTACAGTGTTTCTTTCTTTGTAGTGTGTGTGTGTGTGTGTGTGTGTGTGTGTGTGTGTGTGTGTGTCTCTGCGCGCG
>OMLP01028045.1:0-25948 GCA_900302685.1 Spondyliosoma cantharus
TGTTTCCTTATAACACTGATATTTTAACATTATTTAGGTGGAGGCTTCAAATAAGCCAACTGGGTTTTCTGCCTCTCCCTGCACTGTATGTTATTGTATTCTTTGTCATTTGTATGTATTTTTTTCTTAAATTGTGCAAAATAAAAAAAAAAAAAACTGTGACAGACCTTAATAACTTTCATTGCTTCATGAAATTCAGACTGTAACTGGACTCTAACAGTCACATCTGGACAAACCCCCACAGCACTCTGAAATATGCAGAATCTGATATTCACAGTGTGTAAATCATCTCGTTCTCACCCAAAACTAAGGGTGAGGCTTTAGCTTTGCATATTTTATAATCTTCTTTACATAATTTTAATGTGAAAAAGAAACGGATACCCTCCTACCTTAAATTGTGTGCTTATACATCTGTGTATTTGTAGTTGCTCTATTGATCCTGTTGCCTCGGACTGGGACAAAGCAGTTGACATGGCCACTCACTAAATAGCATGCATGCAGAGCTGTGAATGAAGATATCTACTACTAACAACAACAACAACAACTTGTGAATACCGTCATAAGCTCTCTGTATTCTGTCCCATTTCCATCACTTGCAATCCGTAGATGGTAAGCTCGTCTGGCCAGAGCCTTGCATGGCCGCTCTACCATGCGAGTGTGTGTGCGTGGGTGAATTAGAGGCATTGTAAAGCACTTTGTCCTGCTTAGCTTGTAAGTGAGGTCCATTTGCTGTTTTGTATTTGCTGAAGGAAGCTCTCCTCCCTGAATAAACTCAAAGCAGCGTAAAGTGGTGCCGCTGTCCGCGGTGCCGACGCTTCATCTGGTCCAATCTACAACCTTCACTTTTTTAATATTCAAGTTTTGTCATATCTTGTGTGTTCCTTACTTCCGTTGCAGACTTTACCTCTGTGTAACAAATGTCAAGAGAGGCTTAAAATGTCTGTCAGTGCATTATTTATACATTTTTGACTTTGAGAGTTTGGGTCCGTGGCTTTGTCATGTTGTGTTCCCGTCAAAGGCATTCCTTTCATAGTTTATTCACTTTGCAGATACATTATCTTGTAATAGCTGACAGTTGAGAGAGAGAGGTAGAGGGATGCTGCTCTCTTGATTACAATTTGAAATCAGCTGCTCTGTGCTTCATTACACCACCCTGTGCCCAGTAACCATCGCTGTCATTTCCACGTAAGACACTGTTTTCTCTCTTTCTACTGTATGAAGGCTCCGTAGTCCGACAGAACTTTGGTCCACAGGAAAAGTCTCCTTTAGAATGACTTACAGAGCATGAATAATTTCTGTTTTTTATATCTCAAGTATTAAATCAAATGTTTCTGCAATTATGTTATTCTTACTCATGCACAGACCACACAGCCACTTGTCTTTAATTTCCGAGCAAAATATATCCCAAGGCCTGAGTGACACCCACTCATTCATCCAACGGTACGTTTATTTGTTTGTGCACACAACGGTGGCTTTGTGCTTTGAGTATAGTGTAAGTCATCTACTGTATGCATATGGCATAAGAGAGTGATAGTTGGCGTCGAAGTGCTGTTTCTAATGAATCAGTGCAAGACAGTGATGAGGCAGGTCATCCCAGAGCTCCTGTGACATACACTGATAACAATCGACATATTGCACGCCTTCAACATGTTCATTGCATTTTTTCTTACTCCAGATTTGCAAGACTAGTCCATTAAATGTTTCTACCCTCGCTTGTCGGCCCCAGAAATACGAGTCGGTTAAACATTATTATTAATATTAGTTTAGAAATGTATACATTTAAACTTATATATTGACATAATTTGCATTGAAATGTCACATCACATTTTCAACAGAATGTGACATTAAGTGGCGTGTTGCAGAGATGCTCACGAAGTCACAACAGGAAGGGAGACCAAACAAAAGCAACATTTTAAAGAATATGTTATTAAATAGAATTGAACCAAATCACACCAAATTTATAGCAAAAGAACATCTAAATAAATGCAGGAACATGTGAAATCACAAGGAGTGGGAGGAGTCGTCGCATTACTTAAGTTAGCATAACTAACCAGCTAGCTCTGGCCCGTCCCAGCTCTTCGTACCAGTTAGAGGTGATAGTGATATGTTAACTATGACCCAAAGTCCCGGTCAAGACGGACTCCAGGGCCCCTGGCTCCATGGCTGACTGAGCCATGAGCTATAGCCAAGGATAGCTAGCAAAGAGCATCATACAGTATGTCGGTTACTCTGGTGATATGCTGTCCCCCTATGTTTTGGAGCTTCCTTTGAATTCTTGACATATTAAATGACACCTTCAACTGTTAAATGTAAGATGTTAAATGCTGATGCGATGCCAGCAGCATATGTTTTTACGATTTGCTTATTGAGGACAATTTCAAATGGCTTTTATAAGCATTTTCTTTCATACAGCGTCAAACCTTATAAGTCAAATTTGCTCAATTCTGAGAGTTTTCTTACTTTCAGACCCGTTGACTGGTTTCAGTGGTGAAATACTGTTTAGTTCAGAACATCCCTAGCCATTCCTTACCACATCAACTCTAAGAGAGCTGGATTTGACTAATTGTCTGCTGCGCATCTACGATGATCATACCCTATCTTTTCTCTGAACAGTCATAGCTAATCTGTATCAGTACAAAGACAGAGAGACACTGATAAAGAGATAGATGGTGATGAAGAGATAGAGACAGACAGCACCATGGGAGAGTACATCGTGAGTAGGAGGTATGCAAGCCTCTTGGGAGCTTGCCTGCAGGTTAAGTGAGGCTCTTGGAGAAGCTGGAGAGGCTCTTTATTCTTTTAATTACAGGTTCAGCACAAAGTCTTTGATTAAAGACGTTCTTATTGAATTCAAGGCGGCTTTAATGATCCACGAGTATCTACAACGACAGTGCGTAGTGCATCACATCACATGCAAAATAAAAATCGAGCCCTTATACTGCACACTATGTGCCATGCATCAGATTGAATAAAACAGACACATTTGGAATGTCGACATTTTATATTGCTGTCCTACATGTTTTTAAATGCTATATTATGTTCTTTGAGTCAGGTTCAGGAGACAGTAGGCGCTGTAAGATGCCCATATATTTATTTTTTATATGGAAAGTTCCTCTTGATCATCAACCCTGCATGCATCGATGGGGCATTTAGTCAGTATACCTGTTCTCACGTGGAGAACATATGGTGTTGGATATAGGATGCTCGTAGATCACAGGAGCTGTCTTGGCTAAGTGCCCTCTACCAGCCCACCTTCCGATTGCATCCACATGTGTGCGCCTACACACTCATTTGCTTGCTCTAATCTTCTTTTTGTGTTGCTTTTTTTTTTTTTTTAGGATTTGCTGATCAGATTAAGTGAAAAATGAACACTTGAAGTGATCTACAGTCTAACGACATTCAGTTTTCAAACCTCCTACACCAGAGCTTTAACGAAAACGACACCTGCGCCATCACCTCTATCTGTTTATTTTATTTCTACTCATCTGTAGCTATCAGTGGCAGGAATAATGGATTGATGTTTTGCGTGTTTTGAGTGTGTTGCAAAGATAAAAAATCAATACAAAATACATTTACTATAGTAAGTAATATCACCTACTGTTGTTTTACACAACTATTGATGTTTTTTAGGTGACACTGTGACCCTCTAGCGTCATTTGTGGAAGCTCCCCTGTTGTGTAGTAGTATAAAGAGCAAGATAAGTGTGAGACAGGGGGTAGGTCTTACACAGGACTTTCCCCCTAGAACATCAGGTTTTGTGGCCCCTGTGTGACCACATGTTAGTGTTAATTTAGTTGTCTAATCATGGTGCCTAAACCTAACAAACACGTCATAATATGTTAGCAAATGTGAAATGTTTGTCCCGATGTTGCCATTACTTTTTGTCTAAAACTGTCCAAAGTGTGAAAGTAGAGCATCATAGTATGAAGCTTAAAGGAGCACTCAGAATTTCTATATATTCTATATTGCAGTATTCATGGGGTAATGATACAAACTCAGAAATATTAATTCTTTCAGCTGAAAATAGGGTCTTCAGAACACTGTTTGCAGCTGGAAAGGTGGCAGGGTCTGCCACATATAAACAAATGAAAACTTCAGTTTTAAGGTCAGTCTGTTTATTCTGTGTATTCAGTCAAAAACAGACAGTTTGTTTATTTTGTTTGTTATGGTATTTATTAGTAAATTCAGTAAATTTTGATTTTTCCCTTCTGATTAACATTTCTTCCTCAAAACGTCACAGTGCACCTTTAGAGCCACTTACCAACCTGCTATGTTGGACAAGTTGGGAGTGAGAATGTGTCGGACCTTTACCGTTGCTACTCTGGAATTATCTCTGACACAGAAGTGCACAGTTGGGGTCGACTGACTTCAGGCACTGGTTGATTATCGGGCCGATATTCAGCTTTTCTTCTGATTATCTGTATCGGAGCCTTTTCTGTCAGACTGCCGATAAAATAAACTAATGTGTTACTTTGGCTCTGATGCAGAATCCTCTCACACAACATGCAGACCGGCAAAAGTTTCATCATCTGCATTTGTTCTACTTCCTAAACTTTCACTTTGGAGTAAACTCAAGGATATCATCGGCCCCTTTAAGGCAGCAAGTCTCTACCGTCCACAGACTGGAGTTCAGTGTGAAGTGTGCTGGACTGTTTAGCTAGGTGCCTCTCAAAGTAGGCTGTTTGTAATTGAGGGGGGTTTATTATAGAAGGCCAGAGGATATTTTAAAACAGATAGGAGCTTTGTGAAAGCCGAGGCTACCTGTAACAGCCCTGATTCTGTCTTGGTGATTTACACCACTGTGTAGCGTAGGTCTTCGAGAGGCTTTTAACACAGAGGACTGGGCCTCTACTGGGGCCGTATCCATGATGAATTACCTGTTGGTTATGAGATAACGCGCGTCAAAGTGTTGCTGTCACACGCTCACAATGCCTGCACAGCGGTCACACACAGGAAACAATGGCCGGTGTTATTCTCACTCTAAAGGGAGAATAAGCGATGACGGGGAGGGGTGGCGATGTTGCAGCGCCTCGCCGAATTAAAGAGATCAGAGAGGTGTTTATTCGAAATGTACGAGTCGGTGTCAGTGACAGGCAGAAGAGAGAGCTGCTAATCACCTCGAGCAACTGTACTTTATTTAAACCGAGACTGTCAACAACAAAAACCTGAACTCAAGCTTTGTTATATGTTTGGTGGAAGGGTTTTGCCCTTGTGTAATTCTCCCACTCTTTATCATCCACTTCATGAGAGTGCCTCTCATATATAAAACATTTCCATCCTCACCCTGACCTCATCACTGTGTATTTTTCTGCACTGTGTACGAGTGACCTCCCTGAGATAAACATATTGCAATGATGCTTTTTGCCTCGCGGTGCTTTTAAAATGAAGGCGCAGAGGGAGGCTGGTGAGTGGACCGGCCGCAGGATTCACGGCCCCTTGCGTGATGCCCTGATGCGCTCTCGACGACAAGTTTTTCCCCCCCGTCCACCTCCAGACTCATCACCTTGGAGCACGGAGGGTCATGAATATTCAGCAAAGTGTCTTCTGTTTATTACTATGCAGCAAAGATCAATGTGTGCCCCTCTGTGTGTGAACACCCTCTAATCTCTCCGTTACTGTAACCAGCCAGCATGCTGAACAGTAAAAGCCGGAGCACTGAACCAATGTTAGCAGGACACTTTTCTATACAGTAGAGAAATGAGACCTGCGGAAATAATGAGAGAGGTAAGAGGGAGACACATGAAGGAGTTTGTAGATAACACAGAAAAGGGAAAGCCCTTTGAGCCTCTTGCCGTAGTATTCATGATTTCGCCCATTTAGTGCCGTTTTTTCTTCAAGCCTCTGTCTCTTCGCCAGTGCCATTTGCAACTTTTTTTTCAGACATATTCTCATTTAGAAGTGGCTGTATTAGCGAGATTGGTGTGAAAACGCTGATTTGTCACAACACCGGTTTGCATATTTGCCGCAGTCCCGAGTCTTCCCATTTCCCTTTTTGAACGACGAATACAGAGTACTACTAACTGATTGTATGGAGAGGTATTTCCTCTTTCACTGGTGCAGAAGCTACAAGCTAGTCAGCTATCAGCTTTAGTCTTTGCAGTGTTTTCAAGGACAGCTTTTTGGCGGCGCAACACATGACCTCGTGTGCCGCCAGTCAGTTTGAAGGGTCACAGCAAAAAAAAAGTAGTTCTGAGTGATCACCTTCGACACATGATGAAACGTTTCCGCCCTGATGGGAGTGGTTGCTTTCATGAGCGTGCCATCATCCGCAGAGCGTGAAGGCTCAGTGAATGGATTGATGAATGTGAAGATGATCTGAATCATATGCACCAGATCTCAACGCAGCACCTGGGCACCTATTGGAGACTTTGTGTAAGACACATATTGTTATCGAACCACCAAATGAGGAGAGAATAGTGTTTTATCCCTCCAGTAGACCCAGTATCACAGCATTTCATTAAATATTAAGGACATTTAAACTACAAGGATTATGTACATGGGCAGGAATTGTACATTTGTCATGACAGTCAGAGCGAGTTTAAAATTGAAAATTTGTGGCCATGTACGCAAAGCCTAAAGGTTTGATTTTGTCAGTATTTCACAAAGGATTTTTACTAACACATAACTTAAATCATTATCTTTCCCTTACTTGAACCAAAGTGGATCCTATCGATTAAATTTCGTGACTATTTCACAATTTGAGGATATCTTTTCTTACCTCAAAGTGTTTTCGTTGCATTAAGCTAACCACAGACTGGACCTCTGGACTCTGGACTTTGTACGACACGTTCCATCCTGACCACGTCCCCTGTGACTCCTGCACGTTTCATGAATTAAAGAGAATCCTGCTCACATGAAACAACTGCGAATCCATGTCCATGTATGCATATCCTGTTGATTCTTTTTGTCATGACAATTTCACGAAACTGCCGGGAACACCGGGATGCTCCTGTAGAGTGCCAGAGACCTGTAGAGCCGATGCCGAGGGGCATTGAGCTGTTAATGTGTCAACCATCTGTCAAGGAGAGAGAACCTTTCCGTCTATGGAGTGGACACTCGGGATCTCCTGTGCTCACTTTTTTGGCGTGCCTCTCTAGTGGAAATGCCGCCCCGCGTTCACTCCGCTTGTGCTAAAATGCTCACCATGAATAAGCTGAAAATTAAACATTTGGACAGCTCCGGAGTGAAACAACCCCCACCCCTCTGCAGCATTGCCAAATAAATATTGAGTTTATGAGTTTGTACTCATTCTCTAATTGGCAGCAGACTTTGACTGTGACACTGTAGAACAAATAATTTAATTCCAATTTGGTATCCCTCCAATCATTTACTTTCAACTCTGGGAATAATGGAGCATAATAGGCCTTATATATTGTGTAGCTGTGCTGAAGAATATGATCTACAGTAAGGCGAGATGCAGAGTCAAAACAAACAGTAGCAGCTCCCAGTATGAGGCGAATGTGGCTCTGCCAGCTGATGCATGTTGTTTCCCCCCCAACCCATTTAACAAGGTGGGATTGCATTTAATCAGCTAATGCTGCGCTAGGTCGACTTATCCTGATGAAGTCGTGCTAACCCTCGTATTGAGCGTCTGCCTTGCTGAACAGCTGAACTCAGCCACTTACTCAATCCGGCCCAAAGGGAGAGGGCTCATAATAAAATACTTTTATTGGGAATACTCGAGCTAGCACATCAAGTGCAGTGGGAGGAGGGAGCAGGTGGGTGGGCTGGGTGCTGCAGGAGTGAGGGTAGTGGAAGGAATCGGACAGATATAACTTCGAATGTGTGTGGACGGTGTTCGTGCGCGTTCAGACGTTGCATTTGTCAATAAAAATGTGTCCCGCAGGTGTAGGTAGAAGGTGAGCTTGCTTCATGCGAAGAAGGATCATGTTGGAGTGTGTGAATGAGAGAATGACTCAGTGTGGGTTGACTCCACAAGTCTGTGTGTATGTGTGTGTGTGTGTGTGTGTCCCTTCTGTGCATATTTGCTTGTGTACACACATGCATATATGTGGGAGCGGGAGGCGGACCAGCTCACCAAATGATTCAGCACCTCATGGACAAGATTCATGTTTTATGAGTATGGGCTCCCATAAATTACATGGCCGGGCTTTTCTGCTGCTGCAGCACACCGCCGTTCATTCTCTCCCTCCCTCTCTGTCTGTCTGTCTCTCTCTCTCTCTCTCTCTCTCTCTTTATGTCTTCGCTCATTCTCATGCTATTTCATTTCTTCACTCTTTCACATTTTTCTGGCTTTCCCCTCGCTGTTGCTTTTTTTTTTTTTTTTTTTTTTTTTTTTTTTTTGTCGCGCACTAAATGTCATCAGAATTTATCGCGTCAATATATTTTAAGATGCCGTGTGCCCTTATGTAAATGTAGTCAGAAAACAATCACCCTCTGTAGAAGCGCCCGAGGATGTTTGCTGCTCAGCCTACTCGTGCGGGCATAAAGTACACTGTGGCAGAGAGACGTGCAAACTTGACTCAGTATGTTTACCTGTGCACCATGTGTAGGCTTGTGACAAGCCACTGAACTCACTGGAGTGTACTTCAGGGAGCTTCCTGTGTGTTACTTAGCAACGGTGAGCTTGCGCTGCTGGGTCTGTTTTAGTTTTCTTAAGGTGCACCATCTCTCCCGGTGTATTTCAGTGTGCATACAAACAGTGAAAGAGACCAAAACACAGAGTCGGAAGTTAGCGGCTTGAATTGACTTCCTCGGTGCGGTTGAACCAACAGATGTGTCAGGAGAGCTGATGGAACAGCTCGACTCAGGGGAGTAGCTTCACCTGCCTCTGCCTCTGATACCGGGTCTCTGTCCTCACCATCTCTTCATTGACACGTTAAAGTCAAGTTAAAAATGTGATGCAACATAGCGCTCCAAGCTGTTTGGGCGGGCTTTTCAAACAAAGCTGGACTTTTATGCATGCAGCCTCTAAGTTTTTTTTGCCATTTGTGTCACATCCAGAGGGTTGACAAAGCCACAGATGTGTCAAAACTATCCATTTCTAAGTTTTTATATGTCTTTAGGTTCAGTTTTCTATTTTACGCACAGACAACGCTTGTGTTTGTGATCTGTTTCAGTACAGGCACAAAGAACCCTTGTTCAGGGTTAGGAAAAAAATCCTGTTTTGAATGAAAATACTTGTTTTGGTCACCACAAACACAGCTGGAAATTGTCTTGAGGGCTCCTTAAAAATATCCAGCCCTGTCATGTTTACCAGTGTTATCAAACGGTGGTCCCTTGCTTTCTCGCCTACAACTCTACCGCCATCATCTCCGCCATCAGGTCATTCGTATGTAATCAGAGCATGAATACAGATGTTTTGGTGCCTCCCCCACAAATCAATCCCAAATGTGTTCACACTAAAGAACACAATCAATTGAGTTTAGCTCTGTTTTGGTCCTCACCAACACCAGAGGGAAATATTTGGCCTGTTTTAAGGTTTAATGTGGCCTGCCAGATGTTTCTAGTCAAAATAAAGAAATTATAAATGTTTCTTAAAAAACAACTACTGTTTATTCTGTTTCATTTTTGTGAGAAAAAATGTTTTTTAAATATGTGGGATTGCTAGATAACCAAGAAGTCAGTCAATTAATGGAAGATGGGGACCTTCCATTTGCATCTTAACAATACAATACAATCGGTATATATGCTTTCAGCCTGTGCCCTTAAGTGTAAGGAAATGAGTTTAGGCACCCCTGTCCTAAATACTCCAAAATGCTCACCAGCTAGTCTCTGACTGTGTCTGGTTACTGTTTGGTGTTGGACAAGTAGCGTACAGTGGGCTTATGACAGCTTTTTTTGTCGGAAGCAATTTGGTGACAGTGTTCTGATTCAACAAAACAGTAAGATTGCTGCTGTCAAACCAAAACAGTGAGCTGAAAGATGCTAAATCGATCTGCAAAAGTGAGGGAACTGCTGGGTCGGGTGATTGATTGTGCAGATTTGTCACTATGAGCAACACTCATTCATATAGTTTTTAATTAAAAAAAAAGACGTGTTCCGCTTTGAGGATAACATTACAGACAGACGTTTAAGGATTTATGAGGCTTATTGCCATGAAATATGGTGACTATGTTCATAGTTGTGCATAGGAGCGAGGGATTTTACTGGGACTGTCAACATAGCGTCGCACGCAGTGACTGGGGTTTCGTAATGTGCTCAGTGAGTCTACCTCGTCCCTAATATCTTTTCTTTGCAGTCTCTATTCCCACCGAGCAGAAATGACCAGAATCTTAGCACCGAATGCTGCAGTGAGGACTGCACGCCGTTATCCTGTGAGCAGACGCATTTCTGCATGCTAACAGTTTCAATTGTTCCTCAACAAAACACAGCTTGTTTGCTGTTACACTGCGGAAGGACAAGACTGCGACCTCTCTATAAGACAGATGAGTTAAACCAATCTAATTCAAGCTCGTCGATAGGAAAGGAGCGCATTTCCCTGAGCAGGAATTGACCAGGTGTCAGGGGAGCTGATGGAGAGGGCAGGGGTGTGTGTGTGTGTGTGTGTTAATGGGTCTGCATGTGTGTATCAGCCTTTGTGAGCGCAGACATTTGTGTTCACCGGCACTTCACAAGCGTCTTACTTATCCCGGGAGCTCCCCTTTGTTTGAGAAGGTTGCTATATTTAGCAGCCGTGTCGAAAGGTCAGCTCCTCTATCGGCTGGAAAACAACAGAAACAACGGTTTAACAGAAAAACATGCATCCTCTGGGAAATAGACAGCGCTTCGTCACAGTCACCTGCTAAATGCCTTGCATCACCCTAAACAATCCCTTGCTGTGTTGGGGTTGCGTGATGTTATGTTGACTGATGGTGCAGCAAGTGGGTCGCCTGCTGTACACGATGACTCGTGTTAAACGTGTCTAGCTCGTAAAATTCACATTAGTCAGCTGTTGTTGTCGGGGGTCAACATTATGCTTCGATACACTGTATTCCAAAAAGACTTTTAAATAAAGCCGTTTTGCACTCTGGGGTATGAAAAACAAAAGAATCGCCTGATGAACTTTCACCCTCTGATGATCTTTGTATAAAATCTGCTGCTCTATCTTTGTCCTTAAAATTATGCTCAATCCAAAATGTCAGCCGAAACTGTCTGGTAATGTTGTAAACTTTGAACTTGAATTCATTAACACATTAAACCATTAAATCTGTCGAACATGTGGGATTCCAAGGATTTTACATTTTCCTGTGGAAAAAAAAAAGGTCAAAACATTCAAAGAAGCACTTTGAAGCCACTTTTAGGGTTAGTATATGTCAAGTATGTTCCAGCCACTCCTGTCCTGTCCCATATTATATATGCAATATGAATATTCTGTGTCTTTGTTGCACTATTGCCAACAGATACTGTTCCAGCAGAAGATATTTATATAGGACAGGCATATTTTGGCTGAATAATGACCAGTCCGAACAAATCGAGTTGAAAAACAGCACTGGAATTCTTTATGTAATGTAGAATTACCACAGTGTAAAGATACTCAGTTACACGCACTTTAAAAGTCCTAGATTCATCGTTTTACTTATAGCAGGAATGGGAACGTTTTTGCAACTCTTCCTCCTCCAGGGGAACTGTTGGCACCGCTGTGCAAGGACAGTGTTATCAACATGGCTGCCGCTAGCAGCCCTACCACTGTCCAAAGTGAAAAACGACCATGAGAATCCCAATTTGACCCAGAAACCCAGATCTCAGGGCTGTGAAAAAGAAGAGTAAAGTTGTCGTAGTAGGCAGGTTTTGATACATACTGATCTCGTAGTAAGGGGAACACATATTAGCAAGGGAACCCACTTTGACACAACACCGGTGCCCTCCATTGAGTGAATGCTCATCTGTTCCCTCTTTTCTCACCTCGGTTTCTATCACTCTCCTTCTTCACCTTCGCTGCCTCCTCCATCAGGTGCTTCTTCATTGTTCCACCGTCACCTGGTGATAGGGACCGGGGAAAACAATGCCGTCTCTGTTTTTGTTTGCAGACGCGCTTTCTTCGTGCCGTAATGCGACCTTCATTTTTTCCAGGAAAAGTCGAGCTTGGTCACCGAATAGGCTTATAGGGAACGGACTTATTCGCAGCTGGTGTCACTTTCCTACAGCCATTATAGTGTGCAATCAGTGTTTACCTCAGAATGATAAGTTAAAGCAAACAAAGTTTTCTATTGCACGTTCAAAGTATCATTTCCAAGTTTTAAAAATGCAGAATGTCCCCTGGATGGATTGGCATGTAAGCAGCATTTATGTGCTCTAGCCGGTCGAGGTGGAGCTGATTTTAACATTTTTATACTGCCTGGTATGTTTTATTTATAGAAATGCTGCATATTTAATAAGGTGACAATATGTTTTGCAAGTAAAGTTTGACTCCGCAAAGTAAATAATAAGTGCAGCTGTCAGATAAATGCCATGGATTAAAATATATTTTCCCCCTGGAATGTAGAAGGATTAAGTGGTATAAAATGGAGGTACACAAAGTTCACGTCCCCTTAAAATAGCACTTAAATACAGTGCTTGAGGGCACGTGCTTGGTTATTTTTCCAGCACTGTCTATTAAGTTTACTATGATAAGTAATATTTGTGCAACGTGATAGGTTTATAATTATTTTTCACAGAGAAAACTCGGAAGCATTGTCACCCGTCACCCGCTGCAAATCTTTTTTTTTTTTACAACCACCTCTTGAGTACACAGAGCTGCGTAATGATATTTAACAGTCACAATTCGGGGTGGAGCGTCACTTTGAGCTGATGGGCAGTGGCAGCAACCATACGAGGTCAGAGATGTGTCAGGTTGCCTTCATCAACATCATCTTCAGCTCTCTCTCTCTCCTGCCAAAAACCTCAATCTTAAATATCCCGAGGCCCAGGATAAAAACACGTCCCTCCTCTTCGTCCTCCTCCACCTCCTCTGCAAGTAGGCGTGATGGAGGAGGTGAGTGAGCTTCAGCGGTACAGCGAAGGCCAACATCGCTGTCCACATTTGCAGGCTTTGTCCTGCCAATTTCTGAGCTCTCGAATCATGTCCCAGCCCGTCGCTCTGTTTCGTGCGGAGAGAAAAAATTGCGATCCGAAAGCTTCGTCGCATGAACTTTAAGTCAGCCTCGACTTACATCTCAAATGCTTTAACAAACCCTCCCCCCCGCCATGTGTAGCCCAGTCATAAAGACTTGGGTTCTGGCATCTCACTTACACACCGGCTAATTATAGTCCACTGTAATTACAAATGTGTCATTTCTCATTAGGCTCTAACGGCAGACATGCAAATGAAACACTCTATTTGACAGAGGGCTTCTTTATCTTTTCCTCCACTCTTTTATATCTTTTCACTTTGACACGCAGTTAAAAAACAGCTTAAAGGTACTCATCCCTCTATTTTAATAAAGCCTACATATCTATCATTATTATTTCATGCCAATTTTGCGTACACTGTATGTTAATTAGGCCCTTGGGGCAGAAACAGAAATGGCTTTTAGGCTTTGATTTTGGTATTGTTCCGTCTATTGTCTCCGAGCTGGTGTTTTTCTGCATCAGCTGCTTTTCTTTCTCTTCGTTCCTGCACAACTTAGTTCTCTACAAAGACCTTTTCAACCTGTGGCAACCAGCCATGCAGAGAAAGAAAGAGAGAAAGTCTAAAAGTGTCTCTATCAGGCTGAGATCATCTACATGTGTGTGTCTCAGTGATTTGTGTTGACATAATGCGGCTGGAGAGTCAGTCGGTGACTGATTGGTAAAAGACTAATGCCTGCATTCCGAATTTAATTAGGAACAAATGAACACAATGCCAACCGTGGTCAAATGGCAGTGACCGGCTCAGCGAGTGTGTTTGCGGTCATCGTACGGCACCGCACCACTGACCGCTATCGGAAACTGTGTGTCCTGAGGCTCTGATCTATATACCACAGAGCCCACTGTGCCACCATTGCATAACACACGGAAATGAAAACAAACGGCCCTTTCCTTTTTTTCACTCTCTCTTAATTCTCTTTTTCCATCCGTCTCATGCACATATCACATGCAAGTTAGAAATAAGGGATCAATTAGTCTTTTGCCATGGAAACCCACAATCACATTATGACTAATCACAAACACTGCCTCACTTCCTCTAGTTAGGTCAAAGCCCCACGGAGTTCACCGCTGCCTCCATCATGTTGTCAGAACCCTTCAGAGTTGATTGATTGATAGGTAGATTGCTGATTTGATAAACTGATTAGGAGTTGGACAACGCCGGATGTCATTATCATGTCCAAACTTAACATGGCATCTGTGATGTAGCCTGTTTTGGCCACTTGAGGGCATCTCAGTTGTCTCAAGACAAAGTGTGTTTTGTGTCTTCAGCAGGGTTCCAGCTTTAGCTCAGTGTGGTGCTTGTACATCTGATTGATACAAATCTTGCAGTTATTGCAAATCTTACAGTCAGGACAAAAATAAAATCATGACAGACTTTCCCATAAATTAAATTTATGGTTAATTGTTTAATTCACTGGATCTTTTCTCTTTATCTGTCGCTCCAATGCAAATTAAAGTTGATAGGGCTCCATTTATTTGGAACTCTTCTGTGGTTTGTCAGTGTAGAAGCCACCACAAGACCCATCACCAACTTTCAGGGGTGAGAAAAAACTTTTTTAGGCTAGATCTACACAATATATTCTCTGTGCAGAGCAGTTCTCCTCTCCTTGATCAGCCCTGTAATCCTGCAGCAGTGTCCTGCTGAGCTCTGCACTGCCCTCTAGTGGCTGAAAAGTAGTAAAGCTGTTTGTGAGAACCAAAGCAATTAAAGCTCGACGGGAGGGAGAAAATCACCCCAGCAGGGTCTGCACTTTCAGTCTGACTTTAAAACAACAGGCAAGGTCTGTAAAACTTCCAGATGTGCAGATTGTGTGATGCTGACGCAGAGCTGTTTTTAAGCCTGCAGCAGTGCTGCACCGAAACAGATGAAGTAGATAATTGTACAACAAATGAGTTAGTTAGATAGTTTGAAAGGCTTTGTATCTACCAACATTCAACTCTCCTCTTGACAAACAAAGTAAACAGTGATATTTTCCAGTGCTCTTACCCAGATGCTGAACAAATGACATTGCGACCGGCATGGTCTTTTTTGTGTGTGTTATTATTGCAAGAGGTTCCACATTTATCTGAATAGTAATTACAGTGATCTTGTGGAGCCACCATGTTTTGAGTTGGTGAATCCTGTATTTTAGCTGCTTTACGGTTGCATGTCATACTGACACTAAACTCCAGCGAGTTAATATGGTGAGCTGACAGGTACTAATTAACTGAAAGCATTAACTAAAAAGTACATATTATCTTCCATTTTACCATCAACCCAGCTGATCTCCAGGAAATGCTTTTAATTATTTTTCCACAAATGTGGACAGACCTGGACTCGACTCTAGTCACCGTTTGGATGACTTGGGCTTGAAAGTTAAAGACTGGTGACCTGACTTGACATAATGACTCAAATAACTCATTTTACACTTTCAGTGTAGCTCATTCCAAGTCTGTCTGTCAGCATTTGTCAGAGATAGGCAGCTGATATTTTTGGTATTGAGGATAAATGAAGTAATAAGCTTTTATAAAGTTATTTGTTGTTTTGTTTGATTACATGTATTTTGTATCAAATATAGAATATCAATAATCATAATAGAAGTTCAATTCTTTGTCGACCCTTTGAACAGGTTAGAGCTTGGGTGGTAAAAAAATGACTTGAATTCCCAAATAACTAGGTACTCGACTTGACACAGCCTGTGACTTCAGTGGATTTGCCCAAGAAAATACTGACTTGGGACTTGCTCGAGCCTTATTGGACCAAATGTCTTCAGGTCTTACTTTTTCTGTAAAATCCCTGAGAGAAAATAACCTGCACCTTAGTTGTCGGTACAGTTTTGTCGTTGACCCGTCCCTTCATGTGCCCCTAATTCATTTTGTATTTTCCCTTCATCCTAGTATTTCACACTCGAACATGCCAGCACAGAGGTGTTTTGATCCTCTATGGCAGAATTGACAATAAAGTTGACTTTCAACTTTGAACAAGTTATTGAAACAGAAACAGTGGAGTGTGTACACACAGTATATGTATTCAGAGCTACAGTACATGAAGTAGTTGTTGTATTCAGAGCTACAGTACATGCAGTACTTGATGTATTCAGAGCTGAGGTAACATTTGATCTGTGACAGTGTTAATGGGTGTCTGAGTGTGTGAGTGTGTGGTAATGTCTGCCGGTTAATGACTGCTGTCATACTAGAGAATTAACCCCATCACTTCAGACTAATCACTGCACTCCTTGTCCCCCTGTCACCTCTATTAGCCCACAGTCTCTCTCTCTCACACACACACACACACACACACAGACCACATTATTTCTGTAGTGATGGGGGTATCATCTGTTTTTTCTCACTTTATTCTTGGGTCCAAGAGGGTCGCAGCAGCCAAAGTGCTGCCCTGGCTAATGACGATTAGCGTCATAACTTTGGCCGTTACAGACATCATTAGTCTTTCATTGTCTCTTGGGGGAAACTTTATTGCTGTTCTCAATCAGAGGTGGCTGAGGTCCCATTCACACACTGTCTCATTGGAGATCTATGGTGCATATCATATGAGCACACCTTAATAGACCTCCGGGAAGGAAACATTAAAACAAGAGTGAGATGAAACACACTTATCAGGCAATATTTCACGGAGGTGTAATTTTTTTATGGTTATGGTTTCATTAACAAGGGGACATCTGTCATGTTGTCATAAAGAAAAGTTTATAATTCAAATGAAAAGCATGATTAGGCAGTCCATCTGTGTTCCAGTATGGTAGTGACATGTGTGTAAAGCTCCATTAAGCAATATTTTGGAACACTGAGTAAACATGCTCCCACCCTGTAGTGTGAAAGATCTATTGGTGCTGATAAAATCAATAAAGAACGTCAAAGTTTGCAGCTTTAAGTGCTGACCCGACATCACAGGCCTATGAAAAGTATTATTAATGTAATGACAATATCTTTGCTTACCTACATCTACCAAATGCTAATCCATTCACACTTTAGAGACCAAATGTCCTCACGACAGCGACATGATGAGGAAGAGGCTGATCTTGACCATGATTTTGTTATAACTAAGCAACAATGAGTAAAGTGCACACCTTTAAGGAATAGTTTGATTTTTCTGGAAATATGCGTATTCGCTTTCTCATCAAAAGCACTTCATATATAGTCTAGAAACAGTGGGAACAAACTTTGTCCAAAGGTAATTAAAGCTAAAGTCAATAGCTGTTGCACAGTTTAGTGTTTGTTTGATGTACACAAAAACAGCAAAAAGCATAGAAACTATAATTTGCCATTTTATTCCCCTGGCAGACAGCGGGGGCTCTAGTGGGTTACCGGTCCTGGAAATAAATAGTACAATACATCAGTATCAATACTGTCATCCAACTTTGTGCACGTGTTCTGTTATTTCTTGGTTATATATAATATAATATAATATAATGTAATATAATAATAATTACTTTATTGATGCCAGACTGGGAAATGATTTTGTCACAGCAGCAGTGGGTCCGTAAAAAAAACACTCTGTACATGACATAAATAGAAAACAAGATATATACAATGTATATATACAGTGCAAACTATACTATAAACAATAATAATATATACAACTATACAAGAAATAAACAATTCCTATGAATGTGCAATAACAGATCCACAGATAAATTAACAGATAAATAGAACCTAGAATATGCAGATGTAAACATGTTATAAACGGAGTAAAAACAGTAGAGAGATCAGAGTTCTCTCTGTCAGGCAGAGGTCAGAGACTTATTGTGTAAGGTGATGGCTTGTGGCAGGAAAGATTTCCCGTATCTGTTGTTACGCCAGCGAGGCTGAAGCAGCCTTTTGGAGAAGGTGCTCCGCTGTCTGACCAGCGTCAGGTGGAGAGGGCGGAGAGGATTATCCATGTCCATATCCATACCGAGGCTAATGTTCTGGTTCCCGGGGAGGGTTTCATTTTGGGTCAGGGTCAACACGTTCTCACTCCCAGTTCATCAGATACGATCAGTAGCCCTGGGCCTGGTTCTGCCTGTGTCACCCTTCTTACCCATCTAGCATCAATTAGCAAGGTAGTCATCTTAAATAAGCAGCAACCAGTAAGAGGTTCAAAATAAAGCTTGTTGACAAACATTTCACAAATTATGTATATATTTTATGACACTTGGAACTTTGTTAACTTTGTGAAATGGTCACAGTTTGGTTAGGTTAAGGCACCAAAAGTACTTAAATATCATGAAATAACTATGATATTTATGTAAGTTCTGTCACACCACTTACGTTATTTACATATCTTTACCTTACTTATGTATCTTAACAACAAATCAACCTTGACACTTGGTCACGCACAGGACTCAAACCTCACTGTTCTGAGGGGAAAGTCCTGCGTATGACCCATCCAACCATCCACAAGCCAAACTTTTCTTGCTTTCTTTCTTGCTTAATACTTCTGCACTAGAGGGGCACTTCCAGAAATGATGCAAGAGCTAGGCAGTCAAACTTAGAAGTATAGGGCCACCGAGCAGACTGCTGCGTTTGACACACTGGGGCTGAGAACAGGTCAAAGTGTTGGATATAGGTGCTTCGATTAGTCTCAGACATCAGGTGTGTGTTTCATTTTACAAATTAAAGGGTCAAAGAGGTCAAAAGCTCTTTCTTTAGAAAACTTGAACTGCTCATAAATGTGTGTGTGCGTGTGAGTTTTGAGTGTAAGAAGAGATGAAACATCCGTCTCACCGCCAGGGCTTGATTTTGCACTTGTTCTCGGGACAAGACCTGCTTATGCGTGTGTGCGTTTGCACGAGCTGTCAGCAGTGGTAATGCTATCAAACGCAGGCAGGTATTCTGATGGACCTGTGGGCCTCTCATACCTGCGTTCACATCAGGTGTCATCTGTGGACTGCAGCTTGACAGGAAGCCAGCTTAAAAAAAGAAAGGCACTGACCCTAACTGAAGGTCAGTGGCTACGCGGACTAAACAGAAAAATGCCCTCCCTTAACAGGCGTATTCTCATAAAATATGCATCCTTTCGAATTTAACCTGTGCCAGACACAGCCACGCCGATATCTTTTACATTCACCGTAGCATCCGCTGACCTCATTTCCCTTCATCGCAATCTTTGAATTCACAAACGGAGCTCGGCCTGACCTGACATCACCCTCATTACCATTCTATTAAGCTATCCGGCGCTGAAATACACCCAGGTCCTTTACCTGCATCACAAAATTATTAATATTAATGCGTCCACCTATACGCTCCATGCATTTGCAATTGGACGCACGCACACACCGGCTCTGCGTGCCTACGCGCCAACACACTCTGCCCGCTGAGTAATAAACAATAATGTGCGCGCACTATCGCTCACCTACACGCGCACTTGGTGACAGCCTTCAGCTCCGGAAGCAGGCCGTGCCAGAGGGGTTCGGACTAATTGATATTCTCCCACACTGCCCAGGGCTTCTCCGAGGAACCTCACTCTCTGCAGTGCTGCTGACAAGGCACATTCCATCACTGCTGCAGACTTAAAATAGGATCAAAGGATGGGCCAGTGTGTGTGTGTGTGTGTGTGTGTGTGCGTGTGTGTGTGTGTATTAGACAGATAGAACAGCGAGACGAGAGCGAGTGTGTGACCAGCATGTTGACTCCTCAGTGTATTGTGACAGTGCTGTTTTGGCTCTGCACGTCCCCTCCTCTTTCACAGCATCCCTGCCTTCATATTCATCTCTTTGCTCGCGTCTGTGTCCTCAAACACCCTCGTTTCGCTTCGACACAAATGATGCACCATATAGCCAGGTTGTTTGTGATTCGGGCCATTATTCGGCTATTAACCAATCGCTGCAGGCGAGGGGCCACAGGCCGGAGTTTAATCACTGGCACTCGTAGCCAGTTGTGCTTTCCTCTGCTTGCTGCGATCAGGTTCTCCTTCAGTGTGCAAAAGTCAGCATATGTTTTTGTCTTTAACCGGTTGACCTTCTCTTTCTAAAGTTATACCTGCCAGGATGATTGAATTAGGCTGCAGGTGAATAGGGAAAACATTTGAACTAATCGGTGAAACTTCCTGAGTTGGTTTCTTAAAAAGGCAACGCTTACTGTAACACGATATAATGATTTCCAAAATTTAAGATGGTATACTCTCACATCACGATAACAATATAACATCTATTTATTGCACAGCCCTGAGACCCCCGGTTTAACATCATTCCCAGTCGTTCCTTCCCATGAGCCCACCCACTCCTCGTGACCGGTTCACCTGCAGGGTTGCTTTTGTTTTACCGTATGTGTACTTCAGCATCACAAGCGTTAAAAAAGTTTTTTTTTTTCTTTTTTTTGTAAATCTGGGAATCGAGCTATTAATGAGTGGCGCTCACAGCTTGAAGTCACTGTTTCATTAATGTCTCTGTCGGAGGGCTCCACACCTCAGGCCCGCTTTAATCTCATCCCTGGGGGGAGGGGCAGCACTCCATCACGCTCACAACAGAGACACATATTGTAATGTGGCCATACGTATTCTCTGGTGGCACATTTAGTGCACCTAACGGCGATTATGTGATATACATTTAAGTGATTTTATGACGCTCTGCATGAGATGATGAACCAGCTATTTAAGGGTCTGTGAGCAGCAGAGACTTGAATGTATCAGCTCCTCCGCTCGTTTGGGAATACGTCTCTACAGGCTGGTTTCTTCCAACCTTTTACAGATATGTTATTCATCTACAGTGAAGCAGGGCTGGTCTGGATGGCAATAAAGTGAGGATTCTCTGGATTGATACTCAGCGGATCGCTCCAAAAGGCTCCCTCGTTCATTCACCTGCAAGTTATCACACTGCAGCGAGAAATAGCCAGAGGAAACCCTCACAAATGAGGGGCCATCGTCACAAGGAACTGAATGCTCTGCCTTTATGTCACGCCGACTGTTTTTGATATCATTCAAGCGTTCACCATGCACTGAAACAGGGATTATTTCTGGACATGTTAGCTGCTGTATCACAAAACCCCTGAACTACTTTTGGACATTCCTGCTTAGCTTTTGAGTTATTGACCCTCGATTTAACTTGAGTTTTTAGTTTGGATCGTGGGATGCTCTGAATCCACTTTCAAGCACCATTTGTGAAAGCCCTGTAGACATGCTGTGTGGACAGGCAACAGCTTACTGTTGTAAATCTTCAATTCCTTCAGCTTCTCTTCCACCTCCAGACCCCTCGCATCTTGTGATCGGTTATTTTTCTCCATCCCACGTTCAAAAAATCCAAAGGTGATGGAGCCATTTCCATTGCGGCCCCCTTTTTTAGAAACGTTCACGTTCTTCAAATCATCTTATTTTAGACTGGCTGATAGTACTGTATCTCATATATACACAGTATCATCTTGCTTCAGGTCTGTAGCTGAAGAGATGTGATGTTTACACAAAGGAAAACAGAGACTACCCTCTTCTATCAGATAGAAATATCCTACATGCCTCGTGCATATAAGATCCCGACATGTTTGACATCTTTGGCAACTCATGGATTACAACTTCGATTCAAAAGGAGGTTCTGCAGTTCTTAAAATGACTTTCAAGATCTTTATTTTTGTTGCTTATTCACAAAAGTATTTACATTTTTCTTTCAAATTATGTATACTTTTCTTGACGATCATCTTCGTGAGACAGTCGACAACATAATTAAAGGGGCTGACTCGTTACAGCTTTATGGAGCCCTTTTCAAAGTCCATGTTACAAAGTGCTTCACGATGGAAATCATCAGGTTTTAAAAATAACAGAGAAAAAAAAAAAAAAAAACAGAAAACAAGGAAAAGAATAGAAATACAGTGGATTGTGTTTAAGTAAAGAGTGGAAGATTTTGGACCCAGCCCATCTAACAAAAGCTCTCCATTTTCATTGCCCCTCTCCGAGGCCCTGATGAGCACTCATCTGTCTTAGCGCTCTGATTAGCTCAGACTATTAGCCTCATCAAAACAAATGAGACACACACACACAACACGCACTGCAGAATGCTCACAGTCTGTAAGCTTTTATTGCCTCAGTAGATGGACTCATGATATTCAGTGATTAAACAGCTAAAGCACGGGGAGGACGAGAGAGAGACGAGGGGGGGGGGACAATGGCACAAATCCCAGCAAAGCAAAATCACTGCTCATCACAAATTAAATTAACTCCCCGTGTTTGATTTGATCCGGGGCGAGTTAAGCTTCTTTTATTTTTCCGGGCCTGAAAAGAAAAGCGCAGAATCCCACTGACTGTTTTTAACCATCAGGACGGGCCCGGGTGGTAGAAGAACATGGCCCTGAAGCAGAGTAATAGCAATGATCGAATGGGTTGTTTATCCCGGTTCCACTGGGTGACATTTGCGTTGGCTCGGCAGCAGGACATCTAACTAACGCTAATGTCATTTCCTCCGAGGAGATTGGATTAAAATGTTCTGACCCCGATGAGGCCGTGGCTTCACAAGTGTGGAGCACATTGTGTTTGCTGAATCCATGTTTTTTTTTTCCATACAGTTCATCCGTGTGCGTTTTTTAGCCTGTGTGTCGAGAATGTATTGATAACAGAGGAGCGCAAGCTGATTTGCACAGTATTTCACACGTGTGTTCTTTCTTCGGACGGGCTAATTTCTCACAAATGAGCTCCTGAGGCAACAGTTAGTCCTCTTTCATTTGCGGCCAGTCTCAGACAAAACGTCCGAACGCGTTAATGCTCGCTCTTGAATAAAGTGTTTAAAGGGTTTTGCAGACAAATGAATGTGAACAGCTCGGGGCAGGCTGTCAGTTAACCGCGTTAGGTCCGAGAAGGGGTCAGTATAAACGGGGCGTTAGAAGTCACAGGAAAGGGGTCTTGGCTCGGAGGGCTTTGGAATGGGACCGCCATGGACTCTCATGCGTTCACGTGCAGGAGGAAAAAAAATGTAGGTATGTGCACCCTTGTTTTGCTTCATGACTGAATATTTCACAGGGTTTTGTTGTGGTTTTTGACACCCGGCACTATATACTGTTTGGTATGTTTTTTTTTTTGTTATGCTCCTGCAGTATGTGAAGTGGTGAGTGCATGTCTGTGTAGAAAGCTTGTCTGACTGTCTGAGAGTTCAGCCTCATGCAGTGTGCCTGAAAAGGTAATAGCCACAGTGCACAGCCTCTCCTCTCCTCTCCTCTCCTCTCCTCTCCAGCATTATCCCAGACCTGGATCCGGCCCAAAGCGTCGTCTATTTGTTCTCTGCTCGAGTGCCACATTTGTAGAATTTATGGGGACGCCTGTGTTACTCGAGCGCACTGGTGCTAATTTATGCCCCCTCTTCAAAACTCAGACAATGACATCATGATGCTCAGCTGCACACTGTGTCATAACCTTTGTTGTCTTCGGTCCAAATTTGATTTTGCGGCGCACGCTGTCACATTGGGTCTGTTTTGGCCATTCGTCTCACACGTTTTGCCAAGTTCTCAAACCAAACTGTGATTTGTCTTCCCAAAAATACTTCTTTTTTTTTGTGAAGCTCTGCTGGTGATGCTCTACCATTATCGTCATATTTGTAAAAAGCACTGTACAGACAGTCTGATATTATCCAGATGCAGAAGATTAAAGAACAGTGTTCCATAATCGAGTATTTTCCTTTGGCCAGTGCCTCTGTGTGAGCGGAACTGAAGAAAAACCGATATTCCCTCTGAATCAGAGAAGGTGCTGTGTCAGCAGCGCTCCTGCAAGTCGCTGTGGGTGAGGGACCATTGTTGAGCTGACAGTGTCCGCTGCTGGTTGGAGCGTTAACTGCAGTGCCTCCTGCAGCACCGCGGAGCAGGAGGCTTCCCAGCAAGCCACGGGGACATAAAACTCCGTGCGCATCCGCAGCCCGGGCTCATAGGAGCGGAGTGGGATGAGGGCGAAAAGCACCTAAACACCCGATCGATTTCAAATAATCAGACTCGTATATAACTTGGCGAATGTGATGGGTGAGGCCTCTGTATGCGCTTCATCTTCAGCTGCAAGGGCAATCTCCATTTCTCTGTCTTCTTTGGTTTGAAAATGCATCTGTGTCCTGGCACTTTTTTTTTTTTTTTTTTTAACTGTTAGGGAAATAAACGAACAAGAATCCTCTCCAGTTGAGCATGTGCCCCTTGAACCCATCCCGTATTCTCACACCCGCGCAGCTGGATGTCAACAGGTGCGTCTGGGCGTGCGCGGAATGAACGCACAGCCCGAGCAAAAGCCCATCTAACAACGCTCCAGCCCCCTCTGAGCCCGAATGTTTAATTACAGCCACAAACAGCAGATGGCTCTCTTGAGTTTTAATTTCTGTGCCTGTGATCGAGACTAAGATGATATTCAACCCCCCCCCCGGAAACAAAGGAAAAAAGGATCAAATATTGTGTCTCACGCCGGCATTTTTCTTATTTATTCATTTATTTATTGTATGCCGAACCGACAGGCCATCCAGATAGAGGAGTGAGTGGAGCGTTAAGTGGATCTTCAGGTGCTTGTGGGCCACATGAGAGACGTCTCGCAGTCTCTGGTGGACGTTCAAGTAAAGGTTACGGTGTCCGGCTGAAGGAAGCGCTCCGCTCCGTCACCGCGCGGCGCTGTCCGTGGTGCTGAAACACGCGGAGCGCGCGGAACTGAAGGGCGATTAAAACAATACGAATGTGCAGCAATGAATATCTCCCTGAACGAGGCAGAGCGTAAAGTTACTGCAATTGGTACATATTTGAGGTGAAATATAGGCTTTCTAACGACACTCTGTCAGCAGCCCTTTGTTTGTGAATCCCACTTATTGTCGTGAAAATAAAAAAAAAGTGAAGTAAATGGCCCAAACTGAAGCGTGCGAAGATAAGAATCTTACCCTCTCATTACAGAAAGAGCACCGGCTGCTCATTCCGCTCCAAGCAGGGGCTTGGTGGTCGAGAGGGAGGGAGCTGGGGGGGAGGAGGAGGGTGTCCTCTTCACTCAGGCGTGCACTAACGAGTGGTTAGGACTTGTTGATGGGGAGGATTTGTTGTTCTGGGGGTATATAGACCAAAGCGAGCGACCACCGCTTCCTCCCATTTTCTCTCTCTCTCTCTCTCTCTCTCTGAGTGTGGGAAAATAAACGGCGCTGTAAATCGGCGGCGTTATTCCCTTTACGCACTGATCGCCATACGCGCATCTCCCACGCCGTGGGGCTCTGTATTAGAGGCATGTGCAGTCTGCTGATCGGGTTTTCAACTTAATGTATCTGTATGCAGCTTGTCTCACAATGCAGACGTCACGTCGACAGGATTCAGAGCAGCTTCGGTTGTGTTTGTTCTGTTACGCGCAGCCGCCTGTGTTGTGATCGTGGAATACAGTGGAGAACAGATGTTTTTTGCGAACCTTTCCCGGCAGACCGGCTGGTAGTCGGAATACAAGTTTGCTTTAATTCAGCCCGCTGCACATTTTTTTTTTTTTTTTTTCCCCACCAACTCTGCCACGGGTGCGTATTTCTTCCCATCTCCCCAAAAACGTGTGACTGTTGATCGGTCACCGCACGGTCGCCGTCGCGGATTTGCTTCTTCGCAAACTTGGGAGTTGGTTTGAGCCCGGGCGCTGGTGCTGCTGTGCCTTCTCACTCGAGGGTCGATCTTCGCAGGAGGCGCCTTGCATTCGCCCGATTGCTTGGCGGCGCACATGCACAGGCTTTCCCCCCGCCGACTTCTTGATAGAGCAGCCTCGTCTGGCAGGCAGAAGGAGGGGAGCGCGGAGGGCGAGAGGAGGAAAAAAAAAGAGTGGGTGAATGTTGCCGTGAGGACGGTGCTGCAGCCGGTATTGGACATTTAAGGAAGGCGATGCCACTGAACATGACACAGACAATGAACACAAACACCACTGTGCAGGTATGAATAATCCTCTGACATCTCGGCCCGCGTGAGTTTGGCTATAGCTCTTCATCAAGACTATGGCTGTTGATGCATGTATGGAATTACGCATGAACTGATCTCATTT
>OMLP01028045.1:26097-40843 GCA_900302685.1 Spondyliosoma cantharus
TTTAAAAAAAAAAGAAAACCTGCTTCTTAAAAATAATATATATATTTGACATTTGACACCACGGAACGGACCGCTTAGCCGCCACCATGGGACTGTGACCCGGGCTGCGAGCTCCGAGAGGCGGCTGTTTGTGTAGTCTGTGCTCCGTGCGCAGACTGGACCCGAGCAGTTGTGACATTTTGAGCCATGGCTGCTGCTATCGCGAGTGGGCTGATCAGGCAGAAGAGACAGGCACGGGAGCAGCATTTAGACCGACCCTCGACCAACCGACGGAGGAAGAGCCCCAACAAGAACAAGGGGCTCTGCAATGGGAACCTGGTCGACATCTTCTCTAAAGTGCGCATCTTCGGCCTCAGGAAGCGGAGACTACGGAGACAAGGTGTGGGAACTTTAGTGTGCAAGGTGCCTTGCTTTGTTGGCGTGCGAGCGTTGTGCATTCAGTGTAAACATGTGCATTCATCCAACCACTGGTTGATGGCTCTAATTAGGCCTTCGACAATCCTAATTACATTGCCACCCATGCGGGTGAGGTCCACAAGCTGATGACACAATGAATGGTACTCATTTATTACTGATTACGTTGACCTGATAAATTGCGCATCCGTGCGTAAAAAAGTTCAGTTGAAGGGTGAGGACGTGTTCTGTGTTGCATGTGGTTGAAAATAACAAACCTCCCATTGAATAGAATGCAATCCCAGGTAGCTGACAGGCTCCTGACGAGTTGTACCGAATGGTTCGGACAGGGTTTACCGAGCTGTCAGCTGGCGACTCTGAGAAAAAAAAAAAAAAAAAAAAGGGGGGGGGCATTCATCTTCGGGAAGCACATACGGGATTGGCTGAACTGCTTCATATCACAAAAAAAGGAAAGGAACGAAACTCATTTGTATGCAAGCAAAAAAAAAAAAAAAAAAAAAAAAGGTCAACATCTCCCACAGATTGGAGGTTGCGCCTTTCAGACATAATCTTTTCTGGCATCATTTCTGGCCACTGGCCTCTCACGGCTCCTAGCTGATAGTCCCCCTCCACTTGTGAAAATGTGGTGAAGATTTTTCTTTTACTCCAGTGTGGCTGTCTGGGATTGGTAAAGAGCACTGTCAACAATTATTTGACTGCTGGAGCTGGCGCCAACAGTGAGGGTAATTTTGTTCTTGGAAAAAAATGAATTAGGATAATTCATTTAGGAAAGAAATTACTCCAATTACCCCCCCCCTCTTAGTGAGTGATGGTGAAGCGTCTGTGTGCTCCTCCTTGGAATCATCAGGTATCAGACCTGTTGCACCAGATACACTCTCACTCCAACTGATTAAACACCATTTAGCATCGTTTGATAGCAAACTCTTATTACGCACAGAAGCAGAAGCAGCGTTGAAGTCTTTCATCTTGTTCACAAAGAGAGCCATTTTGATAGCCGTCTCTCTCTCTCATCCCCTTTTCTATGGTCACAGTGGAATTGAACAGCGCGAGTGAAAACATTACCCTTGACTAGCCCTTAGTGATTACATGGATTAAAATGGCTTTGATATAACAGGGTCTATACGGCGGCACATAGAGCCCACATCTGGACATGGGTCAGGTTGCATCAGGATGGCAGGTTGTAATCTGTTTCCACTCCTGCCCACTGTGTGCATGTGGCTGTAACGGTGTTTGTGTGTGTGTGTGTGTGTGTGTGTGTGTGTGTGTGTGTGTCTGTCCCCTGAAATTGGCTTGTGGCATATCTATCTTTTCATTTAAACATCAGCGGCGTCCGGCAGCCTTCGCAGCAGACGTGTGGACAGACAATGCTGTCATTCGGCCGGGGGAAAATTAGCGTCTGGCCACACGGCGACAGGAAGGACAAACATGCAAGGCTCCGAGAGCTGGCTTTTTACGGCGCTGTCTGCGCTTTAGCGTGTCATGAACGTAAACATTTGGCTCAGGCGAATCAGTCAGACGTGTGGACGCCAAGTCAACCTGCACAGGCAACCCTGAAATGACTTCACACCTTGCAAACGGCCATTTTACTGAGCAACTAAGAGCCTCCCCGAGCCTGAGAGTAATGATGATAATCCACAGAAACAGTGCCAGCACAACTGTCGGTGAACTGTGTTAGGGAGCTTTTCTAAAAAAGAAAAGCATGACCCCACCGCCTGGATAATGAGAACCACTCCCGCTAAAAAATGAAATTAAAGTGACGAGGGGAGCTGTTCTTAAAAAAAAAAAAAAAAAAAACGAGCAATTTTACTTTGTCCTCGTTTTGAGGCTCTAATCGGAACACAGGGCAAACACACTGTTTCTGCCTGCTTTCATTTTGTGTTATTTGTGATTAGACGCCTAATGGGAATGGACTTAATTAATTTCACCCCTTGTGAGAATTAGGAAAAATCTTTACCGAGCGATATAGGGTGTCTCTGCTGCTCGCCCTTCTACACCTCCCTTAAACACTTTTCTTCTCTCCGTTTTTACGTTTTATCACAAGAACACACAGTTCAGGAAAACCGAGGGCTCTTAGTTTAATACTGGCCCACACACTTTTTGGTGTGCCAGGGGCGAAGGCACCACCGAGTGAGTGGAGGCGTCTGAAATATAGTCCAGTGCCGGCATTCCCTTTGGCTCTGAGTATTGATCTCGAGAGGGGGACACTAGATTAGCTATTCTTATGGGCTGTATCGATTTGCACTGACGTAAATTGTGTTGTAGAGCGTTTTGGTCGGATTCAAAGAAAAGCGCGTCAAAAATCGATAGCGATTATCCTCACGCTCGTTCTATCAAAACGCTGTCATTGTGGCAGGCTCTTCATAAAGCCGAGCAGCCACAGACACAGGACAAACAGCACACGATCTGAACGAGTGAAGTGCCGTCTTCTTCTGTTCATTAGAATGCACAGATGTGGCTTCCTATCCTCGCCTAGCACTTGAGGGAATACGCCGGGAACACTTTGTGTTTCCTCCTTCGTATCGGCTTTGATTTCAAATCATCCATGCATTTTGGTGGCAGATGCGGATGCCGGTGATCGCGCAGATTTTTTAAGGGATTAGATGGGAGTT
This sequence comes from Spondyliosoma cantharus, assembly GCA_900302685.1. Lineage (NCBI taxonomy): Eukaryota > Metazoa > Chordata > Actinopteri > Spariformes > Sparidae > Spondyliosoma > Spondyliosoma cantharus. Next base: position 29,121 of record OMLP01028045.1, read on the forward strand.
GCAAATCCTATTAAACTCAAACCCAGTAAGTGAGCTGTGGGCACATCCAGCTGGGGCGCGCCCATAATCTCGCCCGCTCTGGCTCCAATTATCTAGCTAGATTAGATCCATAGATCATCAGATCATGTTACAGAGATCAGGCCATTAGATTAGCTTATGTGATCTAGAAACCCATTTGAGATGAATGCCTCCCCGCGCCTGGCTGTTTATTCAAGAGCACGTTGACAGGACACAGCAGTGCGTCATCATCGGAGCTATTGTTGGGGCTTCAGCGATGTTGTTGATAAAGGGGCGGGGGTGCTGTAACTGTCCTTTTCTTCATCCACTTTTCCATGACAACAGAAGCAACATAGAGGGGCTTTTCCTTCACAGGCTGGAAAAGCCCTTCTCCTATTCCAGAAACATTCAAAGTGGGTCAGGCAGGGCAGGGCTGACAGCAGTCTGCAACTGCTGCTGCAGCTGTGCCAGTGTGTGTGTGTGTGTGTGTGTGTGTGTGTCCTTACCCTCACACACACAGACTGTGGAATGACACAACAGAAAATAAGACAGGGAGAGAATGGGAACTGTAGGGAGGGCCACTTTAGAAAAGAAAGATACAAAGGAGTCACAACCTTTCTGCGACAGTCCAATTTATATGCAGAGAGGTCTCTGGCTGCAGAACGGCAAGATTTGAGATCTTACAGTCCCGATTTTTGTTGTTTTTCAAGGAAACCCCCTGCTGCTGCCAAACCACCACTCTGTTTCCCTAGAAACAAAAGAAGTGGCATGTAGAAACATGCAGTGCTTCTGTTGTAAAACTAATATCAGGGCGACCGGGAAAGTCCAACCGCAGCAGCCGCTGGATACTCCTGTGATAAACAGCACTGGTGTTTCACCTTTTGGTAAAGAGGGAGAATGTTCAGACAGATGAGGCGAGAGAAGCAGAGAGAGAAGAGACAAAAAAAAAGAGGATGAGTAACAGAGGAAAGGGGGCGACTGAGTCAAGGACCTTCCCGACTTAGGGAATCCCTCAGAGACATTTTCAAAGCGGTCCTTGGTTTTTTAAGAGTGCATACACCATATCAAACGTGTCTGAGTGAGCTTAAAACGCTGTGCCGTTCTGAAAACACTTCCTTTCCTACACTCCTATTCTCCTATTCCTTTTGTTAGTTTCATGAGACGATGCTCTTTCACTCCAAATGGATAATTGCTGTAATATACAAATACACAGAGAGAAAGGCCGGGTCTGTAAATGCTGTAAGTGATCAGTGACAAATTACCTCAAATCTACCGGAAAAAATTCATTTTCGCCGGCCGTGAGTAAGTTTGACCTTCAACGTGAGTTGTGTCAATGGGTTGCCGGCTTTGTTAGAATCACAAAAGCCGTTATATCACTCTTATGTATGCAGTGGCATGCATGAATGTCTGATGTGAATCTGTCAGTCATAAATAATGCACCGGTTATTCGAGGACATGATTGAATTCGGACCGAATTCGTTCAGACGCCCTTCAGAATAGGATTAAATGTCGACAACCATGTATTATTGAACCTTATTTCACACATTTTCTAATTGCTTTCTGACTTAAAACGTTAAAGACTTTGGCACACCCTCGCTGCAGTCCAGAAACACTGAGGGGGGGGGGATGCTACTGTGTGTGTGTGTGTGTGTGTGTGTGTGTGTGTGTTTGAGATCTACTGGCTGGCTCGCCCCAGGGGAACGCAGCCAACATCACATGATTTATAGCATGATGGAGGAGCCAAGTTCTCCGCGCACACATACGTACACAAAGAGGGAGCATTCACAAAAGCGGGCAAACCGGTTATGCAGTTTTAATTATTACAGATTGCCCCCCGCAGATCTGTCTTCACAATCAATCCCACCATCACTTATTGTTTAAACGCTGCTGATCAGAGTCATTTATCGATCGCAGGTTAGCCAACTTGGTGAGGCTGCGCAAGAGTATTTGCTCACAGGAATCGGGCAGTCATTAAGTATTCATGTGAAATAGCGTGGGTAAAGCTTGGGGTTTGTGTGCATGGGTGTGTTTTTGTCTCCCCGCGGTGTGAAAACCACACCAGTGTGGTCTTGAGGTCATACCGTACGGCGTCTAATTGCTGGATGCTTATGTGTTTGAAAGCATGCCGGATTTAGCTTTATCCTTTGTCATGACATCCTACTGCTTTTTGCAGTGGCTGGAAGACAGAGAAGTAATGACAAGAGGGGCTGAGAGTTATACAAAATGCTCTTCCATGCAACGGAAACATTGTTGCTCGAGAAATCCAAATGTGCACCTAGATTTACTGTAGGTTTTACTGGAATATATCCTTTATTTTCCGATCCTTTATCCGCCCATTTCACTGTTTTTCCTTGTTATGACAAACCCACAAAATGCCACTAAATTGCTACGAGACTGGCTATTCAGCAATTGTGAAAGCCATTTATCAACTGAATGTGTCTTTAATGTGAGTTTCTTTTTCTTTTTTTTTTATAGAATTGTGAATCATATATCTTTAGACTATCGGTTAAACAAAATAAGACATCTGAGTGTGTCATATTGGGCAGAGGAAACTTGTATTTTATTTTCAGACATGTTTCTACATTAAACTATGGAAGTCCATTTCTGCCATTAAAGAAAAAAAAAAATAAATGAAATGTTGGTCTAGACTAAAACAAATGTTGTGGTGAGATAAAATAATGAGGCTGAACAGTCAAAATTTCAATCCACTTATTACAAATGATTAGTTAAAAAAGTCAAAAATGTGCCAATTGATTACAGCTTAATTGTACTGTTTACAGCCCTAAAATTAACCCAGCTGGGTAACATAAGACATCTAGAATGTCCCTCAGTAGAGTGCATACCTTTGTCAACAAGATCACCTTTTGTTCTCACGTGTAGATACCAGCAACCTAAAAAAAACCCTGATGTTTTTATCAAGACCCATGCATTATTCCCTGAGAGATATTAAAGAAAGTTAAGAAAAAGTCCAGGATCTGTCCCTTTATCCTGATCTGCACCAAACGTGAATGGGGTCTTCTCTGGGCCGAGACCCATCCTCAATCCAAGTTTCATGGAAATCCGTTCAACGTTTTTTTTTTTTTTGCAATCCTGTTTTTATTAGAAACTAATTACAAACTGAATTGCCACGTGACTGGCTGAATGACTGATGTGAGAGTTGTTACAAAGTAAACATCATATTTTTGGGCTTTGGACTCTTAGCTGAATAGCCCACATTTGAATGCGTCTCATTATGCTCAGGAAACCTGTGATAGGGATTTATTAATATTTAATACATTTTACAGATTAAAGTACTGAAGCCCATTTCGGCCATAAAAGAAAGGAAAAAGAAAATAGATGATGGGTTAGTCTTGATTAAAAAAGATATCCTGGTGAGTTAAAATCTATCTAGAGCTTCTGATTGTATCTGGTACACATACTGTATGAAGGAATCCATCTGTGTGTTGCTCAAGGAAAAATCCCTACTGTACTTCATCAGATAGTAAACACTGCAAAAAGATAAAAACTGAAGCCTTAACAGTGCCATCAGTCTCCGGCCGTATATCTGCCACAGATTTGACTGCACTGAGCATTACTATATACCAGAGAGGTGCTGTCACCGCCCTGTCAGCCCGCTCAATGCATGGCGGAGATACTCTGACAGTCAGAGTCTGCTTCAGCCACCTTTTCATTGTTCCGAAATGCGGCACAACGGCTGAATGCCGGCGCTGCTCGGATACACCGACAGAAAAGGCATTCTCTCCCCTTTTCAGGCAGTAGAGAAAGGTCTCAGAGCCCCCTAATGCCATCACCCAACAGAGCCATTTCAGAAGACACTGCCCTGAGCTGCACACTGATAGGAAAAAAAAAAAAAACTCTCTGTGCCCTCAGCAAGACCTCTCGAGTTCTCCACTATGGCCGTGCTCTCTCTTCTTTTCTTTCCTTCCGTCTCTCTTTCTCTCTCCCTCTCGCTCTCACACACACACACACACACACATACAGTAGGAGTGGTTTAAGCTCAGGTGAACTTGATTGTTCACCTCCCCAGGGCTTTCTTGGAATGAAATCTGGTGTGATGGCTGTCTCTACAATAAGACTTATGTTGATGGTATATGACCCCCGGTGGTGGTCCATACACACACACACACACACACACACACACACACACAGATGAAGAAATATTGCCGTGCTGTTTGAGCACAGACAATTTTTTTTCCCTCAGACATCCCCAATGTGCAGCCGAACGCAGGTTTATTAAAATGTATCCTTTTAAGTTTTCCATTCGTTCACTTTTGACATTTTCACTCCCCCCCCCCATTATTACAAACTTGCAAAATGCCAACTAAATTGAAACATGACTGGTTGAGCTGTGGCGGCGCTGGGCAATTTAACCCGCAACAGCGATTTATTTACAGTAGATATGCGGCTAATTCCCCTTTTGGGTCAACTGGAAGGGACACAGAACAGGCGCTTTTCAAATTCTGCACACCAAGGACCCAGAGAGGGTGCTGTTGGGTTCATTATGGGAGTCAGGCGACCACAGATTAATTCTGCTTCCTATAATTGGATGGCCTGTCTCTGAGCAGGGCAGGGCTTATGTGCCCAGAAAGTTGGCTGTGGGATTTGCCTGTGAACATACACAGGAGTCACCAAGTACTGTAAAGTAGTTCTGCACAATGTGGTGTTTTGTAGTTAAAACCCATCAGAAAACAAAATGGTACAACATATTTGCTATATTAAAGGAGACATATTATACTCATTTCAGGTTGATCATTTAACTACTAGAATAGGTTTAAATGCTTTAATGCTCAAAAACATCCCCGCTTCTGTCTGACACGTTCTTTTTGTAACCCTCGTCTTTTTAAGGCCCCTCCTTCTCGAATCGCTAGTCTACTCCGATTGGTCAGTTTGCACACGACTGAGGGCCACTAACCACAGAGCAGAATGAAAGTGTGACTTTGTGACGTAGTGCAATGTCAGGAAGTCACGGAATTAAAGGCGGGACTACTGACGAGGTGTTTAAAGAGCAGTGTTTTTTTTAGGAGAGAGGAGCTTTTGTTGGTTTGGACTTTGACCCTTTGAACTTTTAAGACCTTTTACATGTACAAGAACATATATAACACACTGAATGAAAGGAAAACGCATTATAGGTCTCCTTTAATGCAAATTGTTCCATTCTTGAAGCTTGTTTGGTTTTCCTCAGCAGTGCTAATTACTAATGTCAATCCCCCCCCCCTTGTTCTGTCTCCCTCTTTCTCTCCTGCAGATCCCCAGCTCAAGGGTATAGTGACCAGGTTATATTGCAGGCAGGGATACTACTTGCAAATGAACCCCGATGGCTCTCTTGATGGGACCAAGGATGACAGCAGTAATTCCTGTGAGTACCTTGACAGTGTCTGTCGGCCTTCTAGATGTAACTTTTGAAAGGTGTCTAGAAACGTTTGATGAATTGCTAACAGCAGACACTGAAATATAAATCAACTTTTAGTACAGCTGAGAACTATCAAGTTACTGGTAGAATCTGTGTAAGTTCCTCGAGCACAAAGGTTGTCTTCCTAAGTCTTGTTCACGTCCAGGTAGATTTATCCCTCAGGTGCAGCAAACGAACCGCTGACCTTCCAGTCACGCTTCTCTAACCTTCAGTATCAGCCTTTAGAGCCAAAATGTCTTCTTAAATTGCAGCAGCTATAGGATCACACAGATTTATCCTCCTCTCTGAGAGGGAAAGTGGACCAAGAAACAGTAGGCTTACCGGGGAGAAAAGGGTATTATTAGCTTGATCTGGCACTGCTCCTCTAGCGCTCCAGGCTAGGTGGTTAATTTGATTCCAGTGCTTGGTGCTAACTCTAGCCTGACACTCTACATTGTGTCACTACACTCCTGTCAGCATGAGGAGATGTGGCACATGTCACATCTGATTGGCAGAAGGGTCTTATTGACACAGTGGGCAAAGCATGAAGTGTGCACAGGGGATATATCATATCATTAAAACTCCAATATTTGGCACCGACTGCTCCACGTTAAATTATAAATTTTTTGGAGTTGGCCAAAAGCCACCAAAAACCAATGGTCACATAGTATTTCTCTCAGCCTTTCCCAGGCTCCAATCCTGCCAATACCAATTACTTACAGGGTCAGCGAGGGTCATTGCATACCTTTAAATCGCCCATATACACACACTTAATGTCACAGCAAGGCCAGTGCTATTGTTCTCACCAGTACAAACAAAAGCTATTACCTACCAGGCCCAAGGAGTCTGCTACAACAACAAAAGGGCTATTAGATCTGCCACGCACCAGTGGTGGCCCCAATTACAGCTACTTCTCAGGTAGCTCTGGGTGGCCGCAGCTATGCTAGGCCAAGCAGCAATTCATCTTCGCTGATTACCAAAATGCAACAGCTAGCAAATTGAATTATCGATACTTTGTGAAGCATTAATGATAGGCAGCTTGCATTAGGATGATGAATTACATGATAATATATTGTGTTTTTAATGTACATTCAATGGTTATGTCTGTCTGTGGTAATGGTTTGCTGTGATATCTTTTATGGATGGATAAATGATTTGCCTTTTCAAATGTGTGTCTTTCAGCTTTGTTCAACCTTATTCCTGTGGGCCTCAGAGTTGTCGCCATTCAGTCCGTGAAGACAGGGTTATACATCGCCATGAACGGGGAGGGCCATCTGTACACATCAGTAAGCAGTCTATTAAATTTTTGTTTTATAGACCATATTAACGTGGCAACCATTTACATTTGACTACACGCTCAAGGGTCGTACGGTCGTGTTTCAGGTTGCAAGTCGTATAAACACAAGTTTCTGACAAACTGCTAACATTTCACTGCTTTAGAGCGCCCCAGTAGCTCAGCTGGTGGAGCGTGTCCTCACCGCAGCGGCTTAGGGTTCGAATCTGACCTGTGCTGCATTTCCGTCCCATTTCCTGTCATCCTTCAGCTGTTCTATGTATAAAGCCATGAAAAAAAGGCCTAATACAAAGCATATCACACCTTCCTGATTGATCAGCAACTGAAAAGACAAAGGATAGTTAAAATGTTTCAAGGTCAAACAACATATAAGGTGATCCAGTAACTACTGGTAGTCAGCTAACATTAGCATTCAAACCATTTCTTAGCAAGAGTTACCTTTTGACGGTGCATCACGGTATGAGAAGCAGGAATGTCTCACAAGTCTCTTCATGCCACACAAAACACTCACTGTTTATGTGCTTGAACACACTTTTGTGTAAATAATCTGTATTGACATAACACAGAAATATGTGTTCCAGTGACAATAATGTCACAAAACATTACTGACTCAACCTGAACAGTTTTCCTCGGTGAAGAGAAAACAAGACAGTTCACATGAGCTAAATTGCTAGCTTGATCACATCCAGTGTGTATTACAGGCTTAAATAAAGTGTCCGAGATGTCCTTGTGCAACATTTCAGGATTGATTCACCAAATTTCCTGTCATATTGTGTACCGCTATCAAATGGTAATATTAGCTACAGTAGAAGATGGTTGAATGCTAACGTTAGCTCTCCTCTAGTGGTAGCTAATGGTTGGTCAAATATGTTGTTAACCTTGAAATTTGGCCCCCGGATTTTCACTATCCATTGTCTGTTCAGTTGCTGATCAATCAGGAAGCGATGAAATGATAACAATTTGTCATACCTGGAGCACAGCTGTGGCAAACTTGATCCTACCACCCTGACCGTGACACCAGAGGAAAATGGCCGCTGTGTGATTAAGATCCACTGAGCGTGAAAAATGAACTTATATATGTATAAACATAAGCGCATGCAAAAGCCTGCATAACACACAATCACAAAGTATTATACTGAATATGCATATTGATTTAAGTTTGTATCTTTACTGTTGGTTTTACATATAAAAAAAAAATACAGATTCAAATATAGATTTAGATAAACGGTAGGTAAATGTATCTGTTCTCACAGCATGCAAGACACTACTCCCAATAAGGGGAGGGTGAGCATGTCTCAAATATTTACCACATTTGCAACAGGATAATTGCATTTCACTGAAGGTTAGGGTCCCCATTAAGGATAAATTCATGCATACAGGTTTTTACTCATCTGGGTAAATGCCCCCAGAGTTTTCATTCCATATGAATACACCAGTTACATCAGCTGACATAATTCAGGAGGAACACACATTCGTAGTCTCACGTGGGATCTGCTTCCCTGCCATTACACAGTATATTACAAGGTGTCATTCTTTTGCTCTATAAAAGTTAATTAGATGTGTGCTGCTGGCAGAGAATGCTGTGATGCTGAGACACATGTGTTTAACATAATGTAAACCATACCTTGAAGGAAATTAAATGAAGCGCCGTTTCTGACCAGCGTTCAGACATCTGAGGAGCAGCCGTTCTTTTTCACTTTGTGCTTCTCCCGCCGTTATTGACTACCTCTCTTCAAAATAAACTAGGCCTCTGCGGGCTAGACAGCCGAGGGGCCGATAAGACCTCGCCCAGCACAGATAGTGCTTCTTGTCTCACTCCTTCACTCTGTCCTCTCGCAGTCATTCAAATCAATCAGCTGTAGGAGCAATGGGAGTAGTGCTCCTCTCTCAGACAGGAGTATCCATCAGAATCACTGTCCCTGCTTCCCTCTGCTGTCCTCATGTTTCTAATCCTCAGAGTGCGGAGCAGGAATTGCCATCTTATTCTTCATTCATTACCTTGGAGGTTTAGAGGGGCTACTTCTCTCACTGTACAATGCCCTGGCATTCCAGTGGAATTCTATAATACTTAATCACTGCTTTACTTAAGCCATGAAATGAAATTCATTTGCGGAGGATTGACCTAGAATCCTATGGATTTTGTTAAGGAATTGCACAGTCGGGATTATGAATTAATATATACTATGGGTGCACAATACTGCATAATACATGAGACAACATAATTTGTACAGTTTGTTGATTGCACACAGCCTTTTTTCCCTTGCAGATACACATTCCAACATGTTTGATTGCCGCAGCATACCTGGAAATGAAGAGCCTCACAGTATTACGTTGATTTTCATACCCGACTCCAAACCTTAACAGATGTATATGTCGTTAGTCCTTTTATGCATTTATTCAACATACTGCACAGGAAAATCAAAGCCAAAGCGACAAAAGCATAAAGACACATGGAGAAAGGGTTAAAAATGGGCATCCAATCAGCTTTGAATAAAATCTTATGGGATAAATATAGGAGAATATTGCTTTATATGAAATCTGAACACAACAATATGGGATTATATTGTTTATATGTATACACAACATGAATAATCTGTTTTCCTGTGGTTCAGTGCTTCCTCTGTAAATAGTTGTATTATGGTGACATACATGAATACATTCATCTGTATAAGTCATAAAAATGCCTACGTAAATATCCAGGTATATACATTACACAAATAGTATAGAATGCAAACATTTATATAATCTTCTGTTTTAATAGTGAAATAAAGTTACTACAAACTACATTTCATTAATCAAGCTTGTGTATTTCATTGGTATTAAATCAGTCTTGGACTTTGTATCTTGTATCTGGAAGCTAAAGTGACTATTTAAACATATTCATATGACATATGTCAACCTCTCATATGCCTGTTGGTTCAACACAGGTCGTCTGTGTTTGACACATGTTTTTTGTAATTTTTTCTCCACTTGTCACATTCAGTAACTCTGAGGAGTTTTGTAGTTGATCACTGATGGTGTGGCGTCTCTGTAATGAGACTATTTTTGCGCAAAAACTCGCTTCTAAGTGTTGATTACCAGACCTGTGTTGTAGCTGATAAATGCTGCTAATTGGCATTCGAGCTAGCCTAGTGCCCTTATTCTGGCACAGCGTTTCTAACTGTGATGATGTTAATTCAAATCTTTTACCATGAAATGTTTTTTGTTGTTTTGTCTGCTAGCTGCTGGACACGTTTAGTCCTGGCAGAATAGCTGTGTGAAGTGGGTTTTTGTTGAGCCGGGTCGGGGCCATGTGCTCCTTCGGCGCAGTTTGCCCTGCTTCTCTCTTCACTCAGCTCCCCTGCTCTATTTGCAGCTTATTTTCGCGCTAATGGAGGTTCTGATCAGACCTCCACCATCCGGCCGCCCACTCAACGGTCTATCTTTGCTCTTTGCTGTGTGAATTACTCCGGTAATGGCAGCCTTGTAAGATGTTCCCTCGGTCTCCTTCATCTCCTCCTCCCCTTCCTCCTCTGCCTCTTCTATTCTCTTCTGTAAGCATGGTACGACCATTCCTCCCATTATCACTCTGTAAGAGAGGGCTTGGCAGTTGACCTTTCCTACCCATTAAGGGTATGTGATTATAGTGCACTCAGATTTTCAGAAACTACTTTGGAGGTTATATTAAAGTTAAAGAACGTGTTGATTTGGAGTTGGTCTTCGTTTACAGTATGAAGGAAAAAATGTAAAAAAACCCAACACTTTTGAGCGATGTTTTTTTATCGGAAGGAAGTATTCTCTCTAAAGCCTGCTCATTTCTTTTTTAACCAGAACTTGGTCAGTTATTCTTTCACTATATTAAATACATCACAGAGGCTTTAACTATGATGACGTACTTTGATAATGAATTACATTCAATTTTTAGACAGATGAGGTGAATCAAAAGGAGGGTCCCACTCTTTCAGAAAATAAATGGAAAGCCCATTCAAGGCCTCTGGTAGTGCATCATATTCTTTTGTGTGAGGCACCCAAGGCGCAGCGTATGGCTCGAATGACAGAGATAGCATCAAAGTGACTGTGCAGCCTGGCACAAAGGACACACCACGGAATAAAGGAGAGTTCAATCATCTCACCCCTTTTTAATCTGCTCCTTTTGTATCTGAGCCAATAAACTCCCGGCTAATTTCTCCTCCAGGCTTCTCCCTGGATCAGGCATTGCCTCTGAAATAAGAGGAGAGGAATTCTCACAGCTTGTAGACGAGAGCAGAAACAGGACTTGTGGTAGTCTCTAGATAACTGTAATGAAAGTCTTTATACAAAAACAGACAAATTCAAAGGAGATAAAACATGAAAACGTTAATTATTCCGTAGGGACTGAGTTATTAAATCCCTAAAAGCAAACAAGGAAGTGTCGGGTTGTGTAGTTTTGTTGCACATGATGAAATGATGGTGCCAGAGAATGCAACTCCCCAGTGCTGATTTTGTTGTTTTTCTGTCCTGTTAATACAGTCTACCAGCTCTCAAGTGTAAAGGTTGGGCATTTCATGGTTGGCTGGTTTTCTTTAGAGCTAGTTCCCCATTCCCTCACTTCACTGGAGCCTCTCACTGCAGGCTGTCTTTATCAGGAGTCTGCACTTGTTAGTGCTACCTTTCATGATTGTCAAATTGACTTGCCACATCACTTGAGTGGCCCTTTCTAGAAAATGAAATCCTTGAAAGGGCCAATCTGGAGCAGTGCGGTGGCTTTAGCTTCACTTGTTAGAGGCTGTATCATCAGTCGTACGCACACAGAAGACTGAGGGCATCTGTTTCCTCTGCAGCCGAATTCAGAATGTATGAAAGCACCGAGTTTGATTCGAAGACTCCCCTCAGTTTGCATCAGTATGAAAAATGAAAGTGCGTGGCGACCGTGTGTAGGGAAGAATAGAAAAGAGCGGCTTATTCAGGAGTCAGTGGTGTGAAGCCACAAGAGTCCTCGAAGAAGTATTGTCGCTGTTACAGTGTGTGGATAACGGTTTCTGTAAAAAAATAGTGGCTCAGGTTGCTGGATATTTCTCTGCAAGC
>OMLP01028046.1:0-13731 GCA_900302685.1 Spondyliosoma cantharus
CACTCAGCTTATCAGGGAAGCCAGGGAGAACAAGGGGGACCTGGCTGTACTGTGGCTGGACCTCGCAAATGCCTATACAAGCTAGTTGAAGAGGCACTGAACCGGCATCACATCCCAAAGAAGTTCAGAGACCTAATCCTGGACTACTACGCCAAATTCCATCTGAGGGTCTCCTCCGGAACAACAACCTCCAGCTGGCACAAACTTGAGAAGGGAATTATCACTGGCTGTACCATCTCGGTCATCCTCTTTGCACTCGCCATGAACATGCTGGTGAAATCTGCGGAGGTGCAGTGTAGGGGGCCCCTCTCAAAGTCTGGAGTTCGACAGCCACCCATCCGAGCCTTCATGGACGACCTGACAGTGACCACTACATCTGTCCCAGGCTGCAGGTGGATCCTGAACGGCCTTCAGGAGCTGATGTCCTGGGCTCGCATGAACTTCAAGCCGGCTAAATCAAGGTCCCTCGTGCTGAAGAAAGGGAAGGTTACTGACAAGTTCTGCTTCTCACTTGGCACCATCAAGATACCATCACTGACAGAGGAACCTGTGAAAAGCCTGGGGAAGGTGTTCAACTGCAGCCTGAGAGATGTAGCCTCCACAAAAGCGACCAACCAAGACCTGGAGACCTGGCTAGCCGTGGTGGACAAGTCTGGCCTCCCGGGCAAGTTCAAGGCCTGGATTTACCAGCACGGTATTCTCCCTCGCATCCTCTGGCCCCTTTTGGTGTATGAAGTCCCCATTTCAACGGTGGAAGGCTTCGAGATGAGGGTAAGCAGGTTTTTGCGCAGGTGGCTGGGACTGCCGCGAAGTCTGAGCAGCATCGCTCTATACGGGCAGAACAACAAGCTGAAGCTCCCCATCAGCAGCTTGAGTGAGGAGTTCATAGTGACGCGGTCCAGGGAGGTCCTACAATATCGGGACTCCAGCGATCCAAAGGTTGCCCAGGCTGGGATTGAGGTCAGGACAGGGCGGAAGTGGAGGGCTGCCAAGGCTGTGGAGGATGCGGAGTCAAGGTTACGGCAAAAGGTGTTGGTGGGCACAGTGGCACAGGGGAGAGCTGGTCTAGGTAGCGGAAGAACACCTCGCTACGACAAGGCGCAAGGGAAAGAGAGGAGGTCGTTGATCCTCGACGAGGTGCGTGCAGGGGTTGAGGAGAAGCGAGCCTGTCAGATGGTTGGGATGCGGCAACAGGGCGCCTGGACAAGATGGGAGCAAGCAGCGGAGCGCAAGGTCACGTGGACGGAGCTCTGGAAGGCAGAACCCCATAGGATAAAATTCCTGATTCAGGCTGTTTACGATGTGTTGCCAAGTCCCTCCAACCTCTTCACCTGGGGAAAGGTGGAGACACCAGCATGTCCCCTCTGCCTGAGGAGAGGAACGTTGGAGCACATTCTCAGCTGCTGTCCAAAAGCCCTGGGCGAAGGGCGTTACCGCTGGCGACATGACCAGGTTCTTAAAGCCATAGCGGATTCCATCTGCAGTGGAGTTAGCCACAGCAAGAGCCTCCGCCCAGTGAAGACCACCGCTTTTGTCAGAGCAGGGGAGAAGTCAACACCAGCTGCCCGGAACACCTCTTCTGGCTTGTTGGCAACGGCGCGGGATTGGGAGCTGTCGGTTGATCTGGGTAAGCAGCTGAAGTTCCCAGAAGTTGTTGCCGTAACAACATTAAGGCCAGACATTGTGCTCACTTCAGTAGCCTCCAAGCAGGTAATCCTCTTGGAGCTCACAGTGCCTTGGGAGGACCGTATCGAGGAGGCCAATGAAAGGAAGAGAGCGAAGTACTCCCAGCTTGTGGAGGATTGCCGGAGCAATGGGTGGCGAGCGATATGTCAACCTATCGAAGTTGGATGTCGGGGGTTTGTAGGCCAATCCCTCTGCAGGGCCTACAGAATGCTTGGCATCACTGGGGCCAGCCAGCGAAGGGCCATCAAGTTGGCCACTGATGCTGCAGAAGTGGCATCAAGGTGGCTGTGGATCAGGAGGGGAGAGGCATGGCATGTAGGGCAGTAGCGCTACCTGGACACAAGCTGGGACTTGATCACCCTGGCTGGGTCGCCTAGGGGAGGGGGTATGATTGTTGAAAGACCCGAAACCCCCTACGATCCTAGGTTACATCACTGATGATGTGTCCAGGTGCACCAGATGGTGTATCTAAAATCCAATGTTATTGGGAGAGTGTCTTTACTATTCCTAAGTATACAATTTATCTTGTTGCTGAAGTTGTTTTATTAATTATAACTTTCCTCGTCTGACATCTGTCTTTCAGAGAGAAGAGAGAAAAGGAAATAACATGAAAATGAAAGGAGACAATATATATTTATTATGTTATTATCAGAATTTCTTTACTGATCAATAGTTCTTCTTTTGACACCATGATGATGAACTTATTAACAGTTATTCCACCTTATCTGTCATTTGTTCTTCACTGAAGAGGAGACCAGACACGTGGAGAGGAGAAAGATACTGTGTACAACGTGAACCCTCTCATTTAAAAAGATACGTTTGCCTTTATTTCATGAAAATTTCAGGATTATATCTATCAATACTCTATTTGTTGGGTGATGAGGTCATTAACTGTAATTGTACCTCTCTGTCTTTATCCACCTCCAGTGAGGACGAGCATCTCTAGATGTCCTCTTGATCTGCTGCAGCAGGACCATCACAGCATTTACTCTCCTGAAGACGATCAGTGTTACAGATCGTTTGGTTCTTACATTGTATCCTGGTTTGCTATTCTCAATAACTTCTTTAACAATAAACCAATATATATATATGGGACAAGTTACAGTCTTTGCATGTGTTAAATAAAATCAGTCATCAGGATCTGCACAGTAACTGCATATTGAAATGACAGAAGTCATTTAAACAACATTTTAAGTTGCACAGCAGCAGGAAAGTGGAGGATTTTTTTTTATATCTCAGCTTCTAAGGGAAGTTTAGTTTTAAATGAACAATAATCTATATTTGCTTCAATGCAATACATCTAAATGACTGAGGATAAACAGTCACAAGCAGATATACAATTATTTAGATTAGAAGAGAATATTAACAATAAGATAAGCAATAAAATAGAACAAAATACATAGAAGTGTCACAAAAGGAAAATGAAAAAAATGTATTTACAAGAAATGTGTACAGTTACATATATACACATGTAATGTCAGTGTAATATTTGCACTAATACGACTTTGTTAAATTGACAATGATTACATGATAATGTTTAGAGTACAGCTCTTACCACATAATGTTATCGATCCTGATCAGATTTGACTGGATTACCTTTACATTTGACATTTGTTAGCCTGTTGGGGCTGTTGTCAGTCTGATATTAACAGAGCAGCACTCAGTAAATACACTTTCACTTGTACACTGGTCTTTTCTGCCCTCTAGTGGATTTTATTAGTACAGGATTGTTAAAGCAAATACGTATGATTCTATTATCATCTATTTTATTAAAGGTAGCAGGTATGCTAACATAATGTAGGGCAGAAGCCGACACACCTCACCACTACAGGGCAGGTCCAGGAGACTGACACCTGACTGCAGCACCTTAGACTGCTCATTCCTCCTGACTATTTTCACCTGGCACTAATTTCATCAGAGCAGATTTATCAGTGAACAATAGTCAAATACAGCCTTCATGCTATTTGAAGAGTGAATAACTCAGGCTGCTTTTTTCTTCTTTTTTTTGAGCTGACTGAGCTTTTATTTGGTTGTAAATGTGGTCAGTTTGTTTAACTTATCAAATGTTTCTATTTATACAGGATTGCCCACAGAGAGTAGTTGACTCTCTTTTTCATGGGCACTCTGAATATTACATGATATTGTACATTATAGTATGTCACTTTACCATGACATTTAATGGCTCAATTTATGTCACAAGACAATCTCAGGTAAGGCGCTGTGTTTGCCAAACATACAAACGCAGAACCAAAATGTATCTATTGCCAGCTGTGTGGTGTAGTCTAATAAGCCTTTAAATACTTTAATGAGTTTCTTCTACTGCAATGTGAGTGTTGTATATAATCATCATGTAATCTTTGTGTTATTTGAGTCCAGGGTGAAAACCAGAGGTGATTCGAGAATCACGCCTTTGGGGGTGCTCAGCAGCCCCTGATAAGGGGGGTAATGTCAGGGGTAGAGCCAATGTCTTCTTATCTGAAGGTCGCTTGTTGGTTTCCCCTGGTCTGCATGTCAAAGTGCCCTTGGGCAATGCCCTAAATGTAAATAAGAATGTCACATGTATTCAGTGCCTTGCAAACCAATCTGCTCAATCACTATTTTATTGAATTAAAATGCAATAATATTTTTCTATATATGATATTTTAACTTTAAGCAATACTTTTGATGAATTATTAAGGAATAACAATTCATGCCACGTTTAAACTGTGATGTAGTTCACTCATGACATTGTGTCTGTGTATCTCTGCGTGTGTGCTATTCTAATTAAGAGTTGTCAATTTTGTTCACATACTCTCTACTGACCAATTTAGACCTGTTAATAACCTGTTAATAAAAAAGATATCAAGAAATCTGAGAAAACTTTAATGTTGAACCACAAAGATAATGTTATTATGCAAGAAAATACTGAATAAATGTACAGCTAAGAGAGTCACATTGGACTGCCAGTATCAAATTCAAAGACAATGGGTGTAAAAAAAAAAGCAAGATCCAAACAAACATTAGGAGAATGAAGCTGTGTTGCCTCACCTTGACGGCAGGAAATCTATGCAGCTAGAAAATGACATATAATCTGATGATGAATAGAGCAAACAGAGTATCTATCACATAAATACATGTAAAAGGAGGTTTGGCAGAATCCACATCTGGCAACAATAGCCTTTATAAATACGCCAATTAGTAATGTGAAATCATTGCAGAGCACACTGCAATGAATGTGAGCAAAACAATATGTGAGTAGGCTTTATCACTGTGTTGTCCACTGTCCACTCTCTAATTGAAAGTGGGTTGTTGTGGGCAGGTAGCAGGTAACATGATCTTGTCCTCATGTTTTGGTGAGAAAAGGGGCTTTAACAAAGCCAATATCTTTATGAAAATTCATTATTCTATCAGATAAAGAGACACTGTGACTAAAACAGCCAACCAATGCGGTATTTTAATCTTTTAATTGACACAATTAGTCGGATAGGGATGAAACTGCGTCGGCGACTAGCCTGAAGAGCGTGAAGTTTAACCAGTAACTTTCTCAGTAGGACGTGTTTGCTACTAATTTGTGTGTTACATTGTCAAAAAACAAAGTGCCTGACCAACCATAGTCGTGAACATGGTAGTCTGATGTGTCACAATGGGCTGGTTGTCATTTTTAGCCAATTTGATAGCTGTCAGGAACTCTTTTCATGCAGTTAGCAAGTTAGCTCCGACAAGGAGGACTCACTGGTGACCAGCTAGCATAGTTTGCTAGCCACTATAACTGTTAACTAGCATTAGTCCTGCTCCCTCTGGCTAATGGTTTGAAATCATGTAGATTTTTAATGCCGACGTGTTGATGAAGTGTAGGTCAGTAACATATAGAACTACCTGGTGTTCGGTATATATACGGTGCCATACTGCTTTCGTGCAAGCGGCTCGTTGGTCTAGGGGTATGATTCTCGCTTTGGGTGCGAGAGGTCCCGGGTTCAAATCCCGGACGAGCCCACTCTTTTTGCCATGTAACTTTGGTTTCAACTACAGTGTGCAATCAGTACTATTACACTTGTTCTATGTGTACAAGCATGTTTTGTTGCAAAAGCTATGCCTACAGGAGAAGCTGCTCAAGTGGTCAAGGGCTATAAGGTGGTCTCTAGGGGACTTTGGCAGTACTACAGTCAAGGCTTTCAGTTTATGTTTTATTTTCCTTTATTAAAATGCAATTACATACTTATATATTAACTAAATATGTTATTTTCTGTACCAGACAGCTCTCTAATGGTTACACACTTTTTGCAGATCAGAGATATTGTCTCAGCTAGGATAGTTTCCCTTCTTAAACTCTATACACGGTCTACAGTTTACCTTGAACACAAAGTGTTACCAGTCTACATACAGGATGGATAAAAGAAAGTAGTGCATGCACTTAAGTTCTCTGAGTCTTAAGCCTATTTCAGTTCCTCTCTGTCATCACCTGTGTCCGGGGAAACTTCTCATCTGACTTCTAAGAGCTAAAAAAACATGCTCACAAATGAACACAGTCATATGTGCTCAGTTTAAATCACCTGCAGCCTGTACTTACTCTGTGCACAATCTTGCTTCAGTGGCACAGGAGGATCATCAGACTACTTGAAGATATGCTCACTTAATGCCTTTCTGTCTTCACTCAGTTGGGGTTTATCTGAGCCTGCTGTTGTAACAGGATCTCTGCTCCCCTCCCTCCAGTCTGGCTCAGGACAGCCACCGCTCCGCTTTACACAAGTACAGGAGATAACTCTGTAAATACCAGTCTCTTTTCCTTACTGTTGCAGCAAGTGTATCATCACCACAGGAGCTACACTATTTCCATTATTTCTATAAGCCTCTTAGCAGTGCCATGCTCTGTCATTTGTAGGGCAGGTTCATATGGTGACATGTGTGAGTTTTTATATTTATATTAATGCTGACATGAAAATCCCATTGCTCAGGGAGGAAGCCATAGAAATAGGTCCACACCAGTGTTTTTTACTCGTGTGTTTATGGCATGTGTTATTGCAACTTTCGCGGTGGCGACTTTTCCTTTCATTTCATGAGTTACTTAAAACAATTTACTGGTAGAAACTTGCTGACAGAAACTGCAAACCCCATTACACACACCACAACATAACACACACATGTCCTGATAAGGCCAAATCTGAATTGATGAATGGTAATCAAAACCCTTTCTCAAATGTGAATATTATGGAAGGCTTTGGAGGATACATGAATTTTAGTAGATGTTCCTATGGTCCTTCAAGTACGAGATGAAAAAGAAATGAGGAACAGAAAAAACAAGTATCTTTATGCAAACATTTACACATACATTCGTTAATTCAGGGTCTCAATATAATGGCAACACAAAATGGTATATGTACTCAAAGGTTTGAGATATCACTGAGTACTTTATCAATGCTTATTGAAACAGTTATAATGCATTGCAGATCAATAATCATACTTTAACGTATACATAAAACACTTTACGAAACTAATTGATTCATCACTTTAATTGCTTTAATCTTAATAGATCCTTATTATACCTGATGTATCTGTATCACTGAATCTCAGCCAACCACTTCCCCCAAATGATCAGATCTACAGGAAATTACCACATCGTTCCACCTTCTGAGCTTCACTTGTGTCCCAAGTCACAGATTATTTTACACACTCAGTATGTAGGACATAGTCTACAGTTTAATTGTCTGTGATAGTACAATAATTTGCTAATTTAAAGGCCTTTAACACGTCTTTTTTTTATTCTTTGTTTCAAATGACAGTTTAACAAGGATTGGCACTGAATCAGATAAGTTACTGTATTTAATAGCTGTAGCTGCACTTTAGTTATAAATGTCTTGGTTACATTTAAAAGCGTTCATACAACATCAGTTATAGCTGGAACCTCTTCCATCATGCAGTTGCTCCAATGTTTGCTCCAATGTCCAATGTGAACATAAACCATAAATATGAACTGCTCCAACCAGGGACAGGATGAATAATATAATAAAGCTCTTTTGGTGTAAAATACATATTTATGAGATAGAAATTATCCTTATTTCCGCATAACCTTTTCTCCTCTTCCTTCCCTGGAATAGCTCACCATATCATCTGAATTTACTGCAATTTGCTCAACCTTTGCATCACACAAACATCAGCCTTCTCTCTATTACTGAAAGCCTGATTTATCTCACCATACAAAACTGGCATATCTGTCAGCCATGGGACCTGATTGGTGTTGAAATTCCCAGTGTGAATCAATTTATTTTCATGGTAAATAAGACGCGTCAGATTTAGCCCACGGGTCCTAAATTGAGTGTCACAGATTATATAGATCACATTCAATCCAAATGTCGGAGTCACGGATACAGAAATAAAATATAGTCTCCAGTATGTAAAATGCATTGCGGCCATGATCAGGAAACATACTTCTCACCCCTGGTTCTGCTTCCTCCTCCCTCCATCAGTACACCATCATCGCCCTCTTAACCAGTCTGTCATTTAAAGTAAGCAGCCGCCTGCTTAGCCGGCACCTTTCACTTTTCAAGCAGCACTTAATTTATTGCAGGACATTTTAAATCTCCTGCCTCTGTGGCTCTGAGTCGCTGACAAATGCCTGGTTGCAAATGTATCTCATTGACTGCTGACTCGGTTGTATTACAAGCTGGCTGATAGGGGCTGCCACAGTAATGTCGCCCTCAGGTTTATCCTCAGATGTTGGAGGAAGTGTATTAATTTAGTTTAGATGGGGCCTTATGAAAGTGTAGTGGCAGGCAGAGACGAGCCGATCTCCCTCCACTCTCTCTCAACCTCTGGGGATTGAAGCTATCTGCCACAGAGCCAAAGCATATTCCACCATCAATGTGTCAGGGGGAAGCTATTAAAACCGCTTTACTTTTCCTAAGTATCATGAGAATAAGCACAAGATTTAGTGAAATCCCCCCCAGAGCACGGAAAATCTGGGGGATTTTCCCCCTGAAATGTTTCCTAATGGACTGCTCAGAAGTGTCAAAAACTCTTGCTGGACTTGAATGTAGTTCTTTTGGATTACAGTGTATTTATTTGGAGCTGAAATCACAGAATTTTGAAGTATGAGTGCATCTGAACTTTCCACATAATCAGATGGAAACCCATCCACCAGCTCAGTGCTAGAACTCAAGTGTAACCTCAGAGTAGGAATAAAAAGTATGAGAATATTCTTTAGGTTTACTGTGATGTGAAGCAAGGCACAAAAAAAAAACTGATAAAGTAAACCAAACTGCATTTAAACCTGAGCAGTGGACCGCATGTCCCTGACCTTCATCAAGTCTATCTCAAGATCTTATCGGTCAGTTTGGGGAGTCTGGAAACTATTTTTGTGTCAATAATTAATTTACTTTTCCCACTCCTCTGCTCTCTGTTTGACTCAGGGTATTATAAGATGGGTGGTGTCTCTAGTTATAGTCAGTATACATCAGTATACATCATCAAAATCTGGTAAATAGACCAACATTTGCATTTATTTTATTAACTTTTGCTCATCTAACTCTTTAGAATCAAAGTAAGGTGTGTAAGTAAAATGTAAAGTTTTGTCATGTAAGTGAGAGAGTCATGGAGTGAGGAAAGAAGTCAGTGAACGTGACTTAATATTACATGAACGAAACTTTAAAACATCACCTCGTCTGTGAACGATGCTGCCCTTTTCACGTCAGACAACAATTCCCATGATCCCACACTCCTTAAATCTTTTATTATGATTGAGAGAGGGGCAGAAATTACATCCTGTGTGTTTAAATGATTATCAAAACGAATCAATCAAGCTGGAGGCCATCTGGTTAGTGTCAAACAGGGCATGTCCTTCAGCAGATGTGAAGTAGAGCCTTTTGTTTAGGTTTTTATCAACAAAAGAAGATGATATACATAAAACTCAGAATGCAATCTGCTCTAAGTGAGTTTTAATATCGGACCCTCCAGTGGAGCTGCCACTGAACGTAACATGACGCACAATGCAGCAGCTCCAATGGACAATAC
This sequence comes from Spondyliosoma cantharus, assembly GCA_900302685.1. Taxonomy (NCBI): domain Eukaryota; kingdom Metazoa; phylum Chordata; class Actinopteri; order Spariformes; family Sparidae; genus Spondyliosoma; species Spondyliosoma cantharus. Next base: position 9,670 of record OMLP01028046.1, read on the forward strand.
AGCTGTCAAACACGTCAGCCATTCAGCGAAAAGAAAAGCCACCTCACAGGACAACAGATGTTTAATCAGCTCTGCCAATGATCATTCAATTAATCTATAGAGTAAATTAGTAGGAAAGATCAGCATTATTTTCTCTTTTCTCTTGGAGTTGTTCTGATAGATTATTTTCTTGTCAGACGTTGGCTCTCTCTGCCCCGGCCCAGCTCTCTGTGTCCTCTTTCATTTCCTTTTCACCCCCGGGTCTTTCTGTACCTGTCAATTTCTTTCTACAGTGTGACTCCTTAATCCACCTGAGTGCATGGAGGACAGTTTTGACATAAGAAGAAAAGATAGACTCCTAAGGAGGGGACCAGTATCTTTAGAGCCCAGGGGATAACCGGATTATGACAACCATTTTGTGCTGCTGGCAGTTTTTCTTATTACCCGTCCCCCCCCCTTCATCTCTGTGGAGTTGAAACGCTGCCCTTTCTTAGAAGTCACACCAAACACTGACTGAGTACACAAAAACACATCCGTCTAAAGTAAATCAGTGGAAAGAATAAAAATAAATCTCGACAGATGAACGCTGGTAACAGATTTCTTCATTCTGCCCTTCAGATCCTCTCATGTTGTTGTTCTCAGACGGCATTTCATCTCTCTCAAAACATGGCTCCTCTGTGGAAGTAATCATTGTCTCTGTGTGGCGGTGCTCGCCTCCTGTGCGCCAGGCCTGAACCTACAGCACAGCAGATAACAGCACAGCCATGAGGAGACAGATCAACTGTCTGACCCCTGCTGCCAATCACTTTATCCCTCCAGCTCGTCCGCTCCAAGGAAACCCAGAGAAAAACGCTCTCTGAAAACGTCTTATCGCCTCCACCCCTGACGCCGTGTGCACCACTGGATCTTTTATGTCCATTTACTTTGCCGTGGAGGAGGCCTGCCGTGCCTTTGATTGTGGGAGGTAAATGAAATAAAGGCCTCCTTCTCGTCGGTGCCCTGATATCTGAGTTTATCGCCGCCACCAAAACCTAAACCCAGAGCTCCAGCTAACCAGCACAGGTCTGTGTGTGGAGAAACACATCATGCTTCTGTCATGGTAATAATCCTTTTTGCAGAAGCCATTTTGGGTGCCTTTGAGGCGGCCTGGAAGCTTCCACTTAAAAACGGTATTGAATTCCTCCTTGTAAAATGAGTTTCCTGAGTACATACTCCATACAGTAATCCCATGTTGTTACATATAAGCGCCGACATCTATTTCTGAGTAGCGATGTGCACATTCAGTCTATGGTTGAGTTGCTGCTCAGGCGTTTTTCCGTCAATGTCATTTCAATAACAGACGAGATGGCTAAAGCATATTTTTGATCAGATAAGGTAGAGTAATTATGAAAACTGTAACAACCAGTGGAGTCACCCAGGGCCGGTGAATTATGGCCGTGATTAATATTGATTTCGTCGAAGATGGAGGAGGGAGAGGTGAGCCGCCTGCACACATATCGATATACAAGAAACCTGCATGGCATCATCGGAGAGAATGTAAATTAGTGATTGTGTCAGTTTTAAGGACAGGCTTGACAAAAAGTACAAATTGGGAGTGATTTTGCAGCAAAGACGGAGGCAAGGTTCATGCAGGGTCATGTCCTCAGTACTTTTGAGGAGACAGTCTCTAGCTTGATTCCATTAGTTTTTGACCCATTTTTCACTGAAACTCAGTATTTCTCCTGCAGAATTGTACTCCTTGTAGCTCGTAGAGTGCATTGTAACCAACATGTAGACCTTCTTGTTGGGAAATAAGGCAGTAACACCTGTATTTTGAAAAACCTGAGCCAAACGAGGCACTGCAAATATGAAAAATGATCAGAAACGAGGAAGGAAATATTATAAAGCCTTTATTTGAGTGTCAAAATCAATAAAAGGGCATTCATTCAAAACATGTTTTGACCTTGGGCCGTACTCAATTGGCGGTCCTTTTCCTCTGATGTCACTCTCTGGATGGGACACTCAAATGTCATACGGCTGTGTTCCAGGTTGCAAGTCCCATAAACGAAGCAAATCTGACAAACTGTTGTCATTTTACTGCTGCTACATTTATCTGCAACTGTAAAGATGATGGATAACGAAAATCTGCAGGGACATTGGGCCAAATTTAAAAGTAAAACAGAAGATTTGCTATCCAGTTAGCTAACACTAACCACTTCCTGGCTAAGATCACTGATTGATAGTGTTACAGGACGTGACTGTAAAAGGTGTAAATTATAAAATAGTAACACACATCTTGGACACATTAATTTAAGCCAGGAAGTGTAACACACTGGATGTAATCAACAGTTATATGAGCTAGAAAGTGGTTAGATGCTAACGTTATAATGTTTATCAAATGTGTTGTTTTACCTTGAAATATGGCCCGATGCCCCTCCAGATTGTCCCGATCAGTCATCTTTTCAGTTATTGATCAATCGGGAAGTGGTGGAATGATTATACAAATACTTTTCAAATCTATGTCCAGCATTTTAACACAATGCGTCTATGAATCCAGAAAACTTCCCTGTATACCCTCCCCTGACCAAAGGCTCTGTTGTTTTCCCCAATAATTTCCTTGGAAGTTCTTAGAAAGAAGCAAAATCATGTTTATTGCCAAGTAGGTCTTTACATATTTTGGTTGATAAAAAATAAACACTGTAAGTTGAAAATATATAAAGGAAGTGTTTCAGTGCAAAAAGCATGAATATGAAATAGAGAATTGATAATTAAATAAGAAAAAAACATTATCCTGGTTGCTGATTGTAAGAGTTTATTTTAGGGCTCTTTTTTGGAGCTTTTCCCTTGAAAGAATCACTCTTGTACAATGAAAAAAGATAGAATAAAAACCCTTAAATTAGAAAATCCAAATAATTATAGACTTTCTTTAGTGGGTCGTGAGGGGTGTTTGGAGGCCACATACTCATAACTTTAGTAATTCTGGCTACACCCTTGGTCTAATGAGATGGTTAATATGCAGAAAATTCCTCTAAGATCTCCTGCAATCAGGTCATTATTGAGCAAATGAGCCATGTGGGTCATTACAGGGCAATGAGGAGCTGTGGTGCAATATTTATATTTCCATATTTTACTTCTGTAGCCCTCACTGACCACTCTTGATTCTAAATAAGTAAAGTAAATAAAGTTTTCTGCTGCTGTTGTGCAGCAGATGTCTTTCTTCACTGGTTCCCTGCCTGCACTTGTCTCTGCAGGCAAGGGGGGAGAGAAGGAGGGGAGTCCCTCAGAAATGTTGTACAGTCACTTTTTGTGAAGGGATTACAGTGCTCCCTCTCATTCCCATTGGCTTGGCCCCGCAGTGACAGTGTTGTGGTGATGAGTGGTTGACATGCCCAGCATCATCCTTAACAAGCTTCCAACTTGGTCCTCTGTGACTCCCATTCATGCGCCCGGGCTTTGCGCTTTATGCACTTTCCCGTTCCACTTTGTGCAAATGCTTCAGTCAATTTGGAGTTGCGCTTCCTAGTGTCTCCTCACCAAAGAGGCAGAGAGAAATACTTCTCTGCTGAATCCCTCGGTGGCACCTCTTCACCACTTTTACGCACGAGAGGAGCATGCGCTTCTTGGAGACTTGATTTAAAGTGGGACCGGTGCGGTGTTTTTATTAATTAATGTGTCACTTTTCTGACATGGCAAAACCTTTAGATCACATCAAAAGACCCATGAATGCGTTCATGGTGTGGTCCAGAGGCCAGAGGAGGAAAATGGCCCAGGAGAACCCAAAGATGCACAACTCTGAAATCAGCAAAAGGCTCGGCGCGGAGTGGAAGCTGCTCTCCGACTCCGAGAAACGTCCGTACATCGACGAGGCCAAGAGGCTGCGGGCTCAGCACATGAAGGAGCACCCGGACTACAAGTACAGACCCAGGCGCAAACCCAAGAGTCTCCTGAAGAGGGACCGCTTCGTTTTTCCGCTGCCGTCCTTACTCGGGGACGCAGCGGAGCATCTGAAGGGATTTTCCATGGACTCCTTTCTCGTCCCCGGGGATAAAGCCAGAGCTCTCCTCGCCCCCGCCTCCTCCTCCTCCTCCTCCTTCTCGCTGGTGG
>OMLP01028047.1:0-24017 GCA_900302685.1 Spondyliosoma cantharus
TGGTACACTGAGTTGAAACAAGAAAGGGCAAAAATGAGACGTCCAAAATTATTAGCCCCCTGGCCATTAATAGTCAATAATGTACCCTTTCTGAGCCACAACTGACAACAATCTCTTAGAGTAGTTCTTTACTAGGTTGGCACAGGTCTCCTGAGGGATTTTGGCCCATTCTTCCATTGCAAATTGTTCCAGCTGGTCCAAATTGCGTGGTTTCCGAGCATGGACATTCACTTTGAGCACCCGCCACAGATTCTCAATAGGATTGAGGTCTGGGCTCTGTGCGGGCCACTCCAGGACCTTGGTTTTGGTATCCTTCAGGAACTGTTGGACCAATTTCGATGTATGCTTTGGGTCATTGTCTTGTTAGAAGACCCAGCGATGACCTAAGGCTAGACTACGAGTAGATTTCTGCATATTATCCCTCAAAATTTCAACCTAATTTTCTTTTTTCATGATGCCATGCACCCGAACAAGGCTCCCTGTGCCTGAGGCCGCGAAACAGCCCCACAGCATGATGCTCCCACCACCATGTTTAACTGTTGGGAAACTGTGTCCTTTGGGTTGAATGCCTCTCCCTTTCTTCGCCAAACATAAGCAACATCCATGTGGCCAGACAGTTCCAGTTTAATCTCATCAGACCTAAGCACAGACTTCCAAAACTCATCTTTACCTTTCAAATGTTCACGGACAAACCTCAGTCTGGCTGTGATGTGCCGCTCTTTGAGAAAAGGGGTTCTTCTGGGACGATGGCCCTGAAGCCCACTACGATGAAGAGCCCTCACAACTCAACTGTTCCTTGAAAGATCATCTTCAGAAGAGGCCAGGTCAGCAGCAATCATCTTAGCAGATGTCCGGGGCTTCTTGCTGACATCTCTGACTATTTTCCTCTCCAGAGTTCTTGAAATCGTGCGCTTACAAGCACGCCCAGGTTTGTTTCTTACAAAATATGTCTCCTTGTGCTTGGAAATGGCAGTATAGCCTTCCCCCTTATCATGAGCCTCCACTATCTTCTTTCTGAGCTCAAGACTGATTTGCTTTGTCTTTGGCATGGTGAGTAAAAGTAGTCCCTCTTAATAATGTGTTCAAGTGCTCTGTTCCTTGGAGTCCTTTTATGCTGATTGAATGCTCAGGTGTTGTTAGGAAGCCAATTGACTGCACAGGTGGTTTGAAAGCTAATTTGTCCAATACTTGGGTTTTTGATAAAATACTTGACTTCCACATCAACCTCAGCTGCGCTAATAAACCAATGTTAGCTTATCAACGAACTAAGATTGTGAAGGTGGTTAAGATTATGCTTCATCATCACTAAGACCATGTAAGCTGCTGACTTTACTGCAACTGCAGCTCAGAAACTGCCCAAACAGACATAGCTACTGTGAGAGTAAACAGTTTCAGTCAAGCATACTGACCGCAACTGACAAAGCCAACCAATCAGAGACTGAGTAGGGTGTGTCTTGTGAGAACATGAGTGAGTTTTGTAATAACTTTTCTAAATCACTAACATCACCGTCAGCAGCTTTATAACCTCACAGAGGTTCTAATATGTTCTCTGTCTCTGCCATCTTCTCCTCCCCTCAGCACACATCCAAGCAGCTCATTGATGTTGAACCAGACTGCAGCAGTCGTTACACGCCAGTCTAAATGATTGTTCATTGACATTTTATCTTGTCCGAGCAGATCTCTAAATTGCCACAGCAAGATACCAGTTGAGGCAGAAAAGGCCCTTCATTTTCACCAGTAAATGATTTCTGACCTGGGCCTCAGACTTAGAAAAGGATGTGCTGATTGACATTGATCAGTGATTTGTCGCATGCTGAGTAAACAACTGCTATTAACTTTAAACAAAAGGAGTGTATACTACAATCAAAGTAACAGTTACTGTGCAATTATTCCCTGGAAGCATAATAATTAAATTCAAGTTGAGTAGAACCAACGCAGAAATTATCTGAACGGTGTCATTCTCTGCAATAATTATACACAGTGTATCATTGTGCATGCCAGTTGACTAAACAACAAAAGCCTTCATTAATTTTGGCTTTAAAAGGGGTGTAAATAACATCTTCTGGAGATGGAAATGTAAGGGATCACAAGAGTTTTTACAATTTATCCCACTCACAACCACAAATGTCAATCTGCTGGCAGTGGTAGGGCAAATGTTTGGGGATCAGTCATTAGGATGCATCCATGAACCACGAATATCTAAACATTGGCATTTTTAACATCTACAGAACAATTTTCATGCAGCTAGCATGTCTAAAAATTGGGAAATCAAGTGTTTAACATCTTACCCAAACCAAACAGCCATTTGATTTTGATTACTCACAATATCTGTAACATATATTCTGGATGCAGCCATCATTTTATGGACAAAAGCACATGCAAAAAGAGAATTTACAGACTGTAAAGAAAAAGTGATTCCGCTTGCCTAAAAGATGTGTCTGACACTATCTGTAGCTTTCAGTGTTGAAGGATCAGGATTTTTAGAGCTGGTATTCATGAAACCAACAATGTATTCACCATAGGGTGACATGACCATGTGAAATGCATGACTGTGGCAGCCGTGTCAGACTTGGCAACAATACCACAAGATAGATCAGCATACATATCCTGAGGCTTTGTGTGTTGAATAATTGGACTGCAGTGTAAAGCTGTCTGTAGGTACAAATACACAATACAACACGGTGACTCATCAGACCTTCTTGATTCCTCAGTTACATATATTCATCGCTGCAGGCGGTGTGTTTAGCCTTGGCGACATGTGCTCTCTGAATGCAAAGAACTCTGACTCTGAGGCATCAGTTGGTGCTACAAGGCTGTTGTGCAGAACAGCTATTCGCACAAATGTCTTTCAACAGGTGACTCGGTGTTAGTTTGTGAATGATTCTCTTGGTTTAGTTTGTCTGTCAATGAGTTTAGCTATTATTTTAATTCCTGAAAGTCTTCTGTCCACACATTTTATTCAGAATTGTTGAGGACTGAGGGTAAAAATCAGCATCAGACTTCAAGCAATAGACTGAATTCTTTAGGAACAAATAAGGATTGTTCTGTTTTGTATTAAGTATAGTGTCTTTTCCAGCTATAGTGGGTGAATTCTCCCAAACAGTAGCTTACTGCCTTTCCTTTGAAGCTACTGCTGCTGGTAGTCATGTATAAAGAACAACAGATGTAAACAAACTATACATCTGTAGCTTGTACTGTGTAAAGGTTTTTTTTTCTCTCAAACGGGTTTGCAGTATAACTGCAGCTGCACAGTATTTATGATCATACATGTATGTTCTTGTGAACATGCAATGTAAAGGCCTTGGACAACAGTGAACTCTGGAAACCCTTTATGAAGCCTCACAAAAAAGGGAAACTCGCACAATTATCTACCACAGAGTGGCATTGTAAAACCTGTTTCTGTCTATAAATGAATACAGCTACTTATGAGCACCAATGCTCTGGCAAAAGGTTTTTGTTATAGAAAAAGAAATATAGAAAGCTCAGTGACACTGCAGGTGTGACAGCCACATGGGTCAGTGTGTTTACTGGGGAAACTACTACTAACTCACAATTAGCTGTATGAGTTAAGCAGGCACAATCCATTAACCTCAGAGAAAAATGTATAATACAGTTAGGAAATGGCACAGTAGCTAGATGTTTTTTCTTGTCCCTTTTGAGATGTGATTATGTAAGTAAATTTATTGTGACCTACACTGACCTGTAAGGCCTATCAGTTGAACTTCACTGCTTTTTCTTGTGTTTTCCCATTGGAAATTAGTACAGAGTACCAGGACGTCCGGTGGAATCCATAATGATTGCTTGTGTTTATACGACTGTGGAATTGAATAGAGTGGTTTAATTTTGTATTTATCAGACTAAAAAAAGCTCAGAGAGCTTGTGAAACGTAACAAAATAGCCTCTCACACATATCTCCCGCCTCGTCAGCAGGAGTTACGAGGCAGTGGATGTTGGTGTGGTGGGGCTCATGTGTTTTGGAGGAGTAGCTTTGGAGGGAAGCCTGAGGGGAAGGGGTGGGGTATTTTCAGTTGGATACTTTTAGAATTAAACTTGCTGTTGTCGGCTTCTCTAATCTCACCGAACCCAACGGTTTCAAGTTACATTTTTGAGACTGACTTGAAAATCACATTACACACATTCACTGTGAACTTTAAAATTGTGTTTAATTTTTGCTGTTGTTTTTATTATATTTTGTTGTTCTGTGTTTTCACTTTTTCCAATAACCGCGAGGATAAGTTCTGGCCCGCCTCCGCCTAAGGAGATCCTGCTGACAAGGGACTGAGCTGTGATTGGCTGCATGCAGGAAGGAGAGCGGGCAGAGTTATCCTCTATTGACGAAAAACAAACTGTTGTAGCTTTAAATGAAAGCGCTGAAGCCTCAGGCACACTGAGTATGACATCCACTGTGGACATCAAATCAAGATCTCCTGGAGCAGGCCTGGTCACCTGGCTTCACACCAGGTAATAGATTCAGAATCAATCCACTAAAGACAGCGTGCAACCATGGTTGTTAACTGGAAGTCAGTTTGCACAATTTTATGCCATGCCTACAGAGCTCCACGTCTGGCTGTCCTCCTCACAATGGCCTCTCAACAATCAGACACCACCTCACCTCCTTATCAGCCTGCCTCTTTGTCCCTTTTACAAATATTTGTGACTAGTGAAGGATGATAGTTCAAACATTAGCGCCCCCGTGGCGGTGGCCTCTGCTGCATCAGCCAAACAGCTGCCTACTGACACACATAAAAAGGCTCTTATCACCAGGGCCGGCTTAAATGGATAGATTACACCAGGCAGACTATATTTTTTGGGCCCCCCCTTAATGCACATTTTCATATTTTGTAAACAAACGCAATGTTTTAAACGGCACATAGCTATTATTATGCTCATTAATTTAGCTTATCTATTTATATTCAGGTAAGCATACTAAACTGTTCTGGTCATGTAATCATAGAACAAGTGTAATGAATGTTGTTTATGTTTTAGAAAATGAATAAATCAATATACTAATATTGAAAGGTTAAGAGGTTATTTTGGATTTTATATTTCTAGATATTTATAAATGTTTGGCAAACATTAGGCCACTTATTTTTAGCAGTTGATTTCTCATTTGTCTGGGCCTCCTAGTGGCAAGGAGGCCCTAGGCATGTGCCTGTGACTAAAGGGCAAACATTTACCTAAATGCAGACTCCAGGCAGCTGATATTAAAAAAAATGGCAGAAAGAAAAAACAAGAACCAAACACAAAATATTCAAAAAACAAACTGAATATGATTCAAATGAAGCAGATCAAACACAGTGAACATAAATAAACCACAACAAAAAACGGGAAAACACATGGGCTAAATACACGGGTTGCCCATCAGGGACAGGAGAAACTACTGACTGTATGAAATAGTGGACAGGGCCACCGTGACGTCACCCACAGGTTTCTGAAGCGCCAGAATGAAGCTCAAAGTGGGTGGTACCCAAGCCCCAAGGAAGAGCGGCTGGCTTTGAAGCCAGTTTTTGTAGTGGCCAAACCATAAGACCTTTTCCCACGAGCTTACATTGTGAAAGAAGCGTCTGTAAAACGGTGGATACATTTCTATGAGCTGCACAAGCCCCACAAAATGATTTGTTTCACTGCCATAATTTAAGCCATTCGGTCCAATTAAGTTCGGAAAGTCTCATTAGAGCCATCAGAATAAATCATTTTATCTCCGTTTAAGTTAGCCGGCTCGTCTGGCGGAAGTCCCTTGTGCACACGCTCTTTGGGCCCCACAATATGGATGATCAGGGTATTTTCATACCATGGGGGTCAAGCTTATTTGGCTTCAAAGCATCACTGAGCAGCTTTCATGGGAATGAATATGGCTCCACCTCTAATGCTGTGTCCAGATTTAATGTAAGGTCTCTGGTGGCTCCAGCAGCTGTCTGCTGGCTAACACTCCCTAACAGAGTCGCTCGTTAATCCAAAACACTGGCCTCTTTCCCTCCACATTGGTCTTTTAGTCCAATTAACTGCACAGAAATACATTTGATGTGTCTGATATCTGAATTAAAAAAAAACCTCTAAAAGGCATCAACACTACAAATAAAGCCAAACGATCAAGTGCAGTGACTTGAATTAGCCGAGTTGAGGCCAAGCAGACAGCTCTTGGCTGCCTGTCACTCAAAGTGATTATGCCCCTACTTATGCATGACCTTAATATAATGAAAACCAGAGAGTAATATAAAATTTCTCCTCCCTACAGTTTTCATGAAGGGAGCCACTGACCAAGGCTTGAGGCTGAGTTTCAGAATTTTTAATGCGCATATGTTTAAGGGGACCGTGGGACAATGTGCAGCTGTGTTTGTAGTGACCGAAACAACTATTTTAAGCCAAAACATGTTTCAACCCTAAACCCAAAGTGCTTCTGTGCCAAACATGACCAGAGCACGAGCACAGTTTTGTCATTTCATCATATTTGTAGAGACCTAATCTGCCAAACTTCACTCTGGAACCTGGGTTTAGAGCCGATATCAGGCTAATACACCAAATAATTGACATGTTTACATGTCCACTACATTTCTTTAAATTGAGAAATATTAAAGAGCGCTAGTAGAGAATAAAATGCAGAAATGAACAGAAAGACCAACTGTGGCTCCTCTTTATCCAGGAGCCTATAGTAGCTGTGTTGTGTGACTGGTGCGATTATTTTACAGGACTTTGACGTTGAAGCCACGCAGATTCAACGATCCTCGGCGGAGACACATGCGTCAGAAGCTCTCTGTCACCGGAGCTGTCAGTCAAGTTTACAGAAAGACATAAAAAGCGAGCCGTCCCCGTCAGACCTGATGATCGCCTGACAACACTCGTGCCACACGCCTAAACGCACCGCAAATCCACGATGACACGCCAGATAGCGCGGGGTCAGAGGGCTGGTGCGGTGCTGTGAGTGCTGCTCACAGACCCGCAGGCTGTGTGCGGTCATTTGCGTGAGAGGCGCGCATCTCTCCAGCGGCGCACGGACGCTCCGGCTGGATCTCCGCTGCAGCTCCACACTGAGGCATCCTGAGGCGGGTAGGTCTGCTACTGTTCCTCCTGTTCGACGTCCCGAATTGGTTTCGTGATCCAAACATTTAGAGTTGAGAAGAGATGGAAATCACGAACAACTGATGCATCAAATCTGCATCAACAGATTTTCTCTTCAGATATTCTTTTTTAAAAGTTACCTCTCGGGATTTCGTTGAGACCAGTTTGATTGATTTATAATTCATTTTTAGTTTGCTCACGGTTGTGTGCTTGCCGTGTTCCGCAGGCACTTTTCTGTATCCCTCGAATTGCATCGCTGTTTCACCAGGCAGCGTCTCTGCTCGACGCAGCTTCTTCTTTGAGACATGTTTTGTCAATGCTTTCACTAAAGCGTCGAAATGTCTCAGATATCAAAATATCCCTCCGACTATTTCAGCAGAAGCAGAAGCACGCAGCAGAGCAGGACGAGCAGACGAGTTCTATGGGATATTTCCGTGCGTATTAATGGAAAATATTCTGTTCACTTGTTGAAGAGATTATAAGAATAAGAGACCTGCTGCTGATCCTCCTGCAGGGACGTGAGAGGCTGCTGTGTCTGAGAGAGAGTACAGTTCAGACATCATGTGAGCTTTGTTGGGCTCTCTAAAACAGCCAACGTTAAGTACGTAGATCAATCAATCAATCAATCAATCAATCAATCAATAGCATAACAGGTGCATTCTGTGTGTGTGTGTGTGTGTGCGTGTGTGCAAGAGAGAGAGAGAGAGGCACTTCACCTTGTAGCAATCCCTGCCTCATCTATGGAAGCACATTTCCACCAGTTAAAGAAAAAAAAAGGAGCAAACTAAGCTCGATGAAAACAATATCCCCACGGTAAGTCATAATAATGAGGTAAAAAGCTATGAAAAAAAAGAAGATGAACATTAAAAATGAAATTGAAAAACATACAGTCAACAAACCAAACTGGTTTTACAGTCTGTCCAACATAAACACCCTCTGAGTTCAGACTTCAATCTGATTACAGATAAGTAACAAGTTAAACTGTTTATACACTGTGACAATTCAGTTCTTTATCATTTTTATTCCATTTCTCTTTGAGCCATGACTTTATTCTAATACCTCTTTCATGCTGGCAACTTTGTGAAAAATCGTGGACGTTCGGGAGAATCTGAGAGAGGGGGATTTTTCAGGGGATGTTTTTCTTCTGTTTTATCTGATCCACACTTTTCATAGAAATCCATATTGTTAGTCAAGTCAAATTACCTGCAAAGAGCTCCGCAACAGGCTTTTACTTTAACCAGCAGGAAATTTGAAATGTTACACTCACAATGCAGCAAATTAAATGCGTCACCACTGAGTGAATCCATCCTCCCAGTGCTGCCCGTTTCTGTCCTTATCGTCCTCTCCTGTCACGCAGTTGTAACAACAATAGTTCCTTTACATTTTCCACAATTGGGCCAAATAGAGCTGGATTTTATTGACCTGAGGGGGAACCAACAGCTTCCATGCACATGCAGAGTGATAATAGAGCAGAGCATGTCTGAGTCACGCAGCTGCATTTTCCTCTAATATTTAAATTGAAAAGCTGATGATAAAACTAAAGGCCAATGACTCACAGTGACCGACGGGAGTTAAGTCTGAACTGTAGCAAAATTACCGACTCGCTTAAGACTGTACACTGAGAACAGAAACATCTCCTTGTTGTATTTTTTTGATTACGTTCGTCAGTGGAAACCTTTATTCCATTGAAGGAAAGTGACTGTCAGAGGTGATTTTCCCGCAAGACTGAGAATATATGTCATCACAAGGAAGTACTTTAATTGGACGGAGAAATTTGTTCATCAAAATGTGTCATGGGATTGTAATAAAAGGGAAAACTTACATTGAAGGCACTTGATTGACACAAACTGTATATTGGTACTGACTTATAGATCAACCCAATAGCCAGAATGAATGTTAGCTAATTACCTTTCTGCAAAAACCACAGGTCAGTTAAAACTGAACGTTTCTTTTTGTCCCTGCTTATTGTTGTTAAGGCAGAATTTTCTATTTCTCTTTTGCCACAATGCTGTGCTTATGTTCTGCTGAGGTTTGGGCACAAAATCTACTTGGCTAGGGTTAGGGAAAAAGATGATCGTTTCAACTTAAAATGCCTGTTTTGGTCACCACATACAGCATTCACCACAGTTGGAAATGTCCCTTAAAAAACGTGTCTCACTAAACAAAAAACACCTGGTGTCGTCACCACAAAAACAGCTGGAAAAACACTCCGGTCTCCTTACAGAGGTCATGTTATGCTTTTGGGGTTTTTGCCTTTCCGTCATTGTGTGGACTCTGTCCCACAGAAAACACTGTTCCTGCACCGCCTGGTTGGGAGTCGAGCCTTTACTTCCATAACGTATGTGTGTCACTATGTAACAGGCCTCACATAAATATATATCTCTTTATATTGTTATAGAATATTTGTGGCTGTACCGTAACCATGGTTACCAGCTGTAGCAGCGTTATTTCAGATCACACCACCTTGCTCGGCATGACCCTCCCTACTCTGCCTCTGACTGGCTACATCTTGCCTGTTAAGTAATGTGCATGTGCATCTTATTATCAATGATTGGACAAAGGCGAGATGTCTCGCGTTCAAGGTACTGTGTAAAAGGGTTCTGCAGCAATGCACCTTATTAGAAAATGTGTTTTTTTGAAAACTAAAGTATTTAAACCTATTCTAATAGGACCCCCAAATAAAAGTATGAACCTGGAAATGTGCTTTAAAAAATAAAAAATAAATGTTTTCGATGCCACAGAAAGGTCTTCCCAGGTCTCCATTTAGCTGTTTGTCAGCCTTGTAATAACACCACCAGCATCTAATCCATCTCCTGATGTGAAAGCTGGTGAATAAGAATATAATGTGAACGCGATATGCCACGTCTAGTACAAATGTCGACCTCGGACGTATCTGTGGTTTGCAGAAAAGTTAACTGATGACATTATGTCCTGGCGACTGAGCCGAACAGAGACCAGCCACCTAATTATTTCATTCAGATTTTTGTCGTCAACATCAGTGCATTATTCCCTGAGAAATGAATAAAAGTGTTGTCACCAAAAGTTAACGGGATCTGTTCAGGGACGAGACCCATGCTCCATCTAAATTTTCTGGAGAACTGTTAAGTAGCTTTTGCGTAATCGTTCTGACAAACGAACCCACCAGCTAATGACTGGGTGACACGGGTGCAAAGATGAAGTCATTCAGCATATTCTTTAATATTTTACAGTGTTGAATGATCATGTTGTTGAATAAATGTTGTTGAATCATGATGTCCCCCCCTCCAGGTTGACATCAGTCTTTTGGGATGGAGAGCACAGGCAGTGGCTGGGCAGCTGAGCTCACCCCTCCATGTGTGATGCATGAGGTCAACGGTAACGACACGGGTGAGGTCTTCGAGGTGGCGCTGCAGAACGGCTCCTCCGACCGCAGCCCGCAATTTGTCGGCGTTGAGCTGCTGCAGTCCTTCAAGCTGCTCATCATCCCTTGCTACACCCTGGTGGCTCTGGTGGGTGTCTTTGGCAACTACCTGCTTCTCTATGTCATCTGCCGCACCCGCAAGATGCACAACGTCACCAACTTCTTCATCGGAAACCTGGCCTTCTCCGACATGCTGATGTGTGCCACGTGTGTCCCCTTCACACTGGCCTACGCCTTCAACCCACACGGCTGGGTTTTTGGCCGCTTCATGTGCTACCTGGTGTACCTCATCCAGCCTGTGACGGTGTATGTGTCGGTCTTCACTCTCACTGCTATTGGCGTGGACAGGTGAGTCATTGAGAACCAGAAGACAGTGGACAGACTATAAATAAACCTACTGGGGAATTCTGTAGAGGCTCATTTACAGGTTTTAAGTTTTAAGGCATTAATTCTGTTATAAATTGCAAATTATAAAGAAATTACACAGTGCATAGCCTCTAATTAAATGCGACTGTTTCTTGAAAAATAAACTGCACAAAATTGCTGTGGCAAACGCAATTAACACAAACATAAACTGATGGCAGAGCGTGCTATGCAACATACAAATGTGCTGATTAGAGGTGACATAGCTCTCTCACACACTTGGTTAACACGCCATTCACTCAAACACACCAAGGACACTTTGGTCAGATCAAACCACTGACCTTACAATTAGATGATGATCCGCTCTGCTTCCTGAGCCACAGAAACCACCTTTGTTAT
Source organism: Spondyliosoma cantharus (assembly GCA_900302685.1). Lineage (NCBI taxonomy): Eukaryota > Metazoa > Chordata > Actinopteri > Spariformes > Sparidae > Spondyliosoma > Spondyliosoma cantharus. Next base: position 11,219 of record OMLP01028047.1, read on the forward strand.
TTTATTATACAATTCATTTACATGCAAAACAAGCTGATGAAATACACAGTTTCAAAAGCAGCCATTACTTTGACCTCAAACTACACGGCGGACTTACACCACGTCTACATGACAACTTGACTGTTCTTGTGAGTTAAGATTTTTTTCTTTTGTGTTGGAAACTGTCAATATGGTGTTGGCATTTATCAAGCAAATGCCTTCCCCGACTGCTCTTTACTCCAAAGTGTTGTGCTCTTAACACCAAGCTGTGTGCCAGAAGCCCAAATCCTGCTTCATCTGTAAAAACCTTGGCAACAGTGGCAAAGCCGAATAGATTTTTTGTGAAGTTAGAAGCATCGTTTTTTTTTTTGTTCTTTTGGAAAACTGCCAATATGGTATTGGCATCCATCTGAGGTCATTAGAGGCTGTATTACCTGTGGTGCTTAACAGCTGTACCATCACCTGCATGTTGATTGTTGTTGGCAAGCAATTCTGCTCCTCTTAACTTAAGTTTGGCATGTTCCCATAACATTTCTTGAAAAGTTTAGATGGATGGATCAAATCTGAAAGACAGTCTGGTAACATTAACCGAGGCTTTCCTCTCGTCTGCTTCTTCATAGATACTATGCCACAGTTCATCCACTGAAAAAGCGCATCTCAGTCTTGGGGTGCACCTACATTCTGTCTGGGATTTGGCTGCTGTCCTGCGGTCTGGTGGCTCCAGCGGTGGCTCACACCTACCATGTGGAGTTTAAAAATGAAGGCTTCACCATCTGCGAGGAGTTCTGGATGGGCCAGGAGAGGGAGCGGCTGGCGTACGCGTACAGCACCCTCTTCATCACTTACGTCCTGCCTCTGTCTGCGCTCTGCATCTCCTACCTGTGCATCTCTGTCAAACTGAGGAACTGTGTCGTACCCGGCCACCGCACCCAGAGCCAGGCGGAAGCGCAGCGCATGCGCAAGCGAAAGACCTTCCGACTGGTGAGCCTGGTGGTGGCGGCCTTTGGCTTCTGCTGGATGCCCATCAGTGTGTTCAACGTGCTGCGCGACATTGACATCGACCTGATTGATAAGCGCTACTTCCTGCTCATTCAGCTGCTCTGTCACCTGTGTGCAATGAGCTCGTCCTGCTGTAACCCGTTCCTCTACGCCTGGCTGCATGACCGCTTCCGCGCTGAGCTCCGCAAAATGTTCACGTGTCGCCGCCGCATCGGCATCTCGGCCAACAACTGCGCCACAGCCAGTGTGGTGTTGTGAAGCTCCTGGGTTATAGGCTACTGTTGGTTAGTTCTTGATTATACTCATACTCATTAGATAAGTGTAGAGGATACGAGTCCCATGTCTTTAAGGTAATCAAGCTATTATCGAAGGTGGCTCCAGGCTAGCTACGGGCAGGGGTCGGCTCAGCCTGCCTAAATGTGTAATTAACCGTCTTCATGGTCAGAAAAAAAACATGCATGGACTCGCATATGAAAGAATCCAAGTGTTAGTTAAGTCAAATAAGTCTCATGTCTCTTATTAAAAGATAAAGTTAAAAGTAACAGGAAACTCCTCTTACTGCGACCTAGTGTGGAGGTGAAAAGACTGAATAAGTTGGTGTGCAGTCTTAGCACAGGGAGTGCTCAGGGGACTGTGAGAATAATTGTACGAACTTTGTAACAGTACAAAAGATGCTCACTGCACACTCCCTGTTCTCGTGGTGTTCAGGCACAGACACAGACCCGCCGGCTGCACGCTTTCTGTTGTTGATGGAGGATTAATGGCTCAGATTACACGCACAAACTCAGCCCAGTCGCCAGAATGAAATGTTTGCAGTAAACATTTCTGCGAACCACTATTGTATGTGTCGTAGGCTATGTACCGTATTGACATTTCTACAAAATGTTCAACATACAACACGTTCGTTTTGGAAGGTAGAGGGGATGGTGATGGAGCCAGTGACTGTAGATCGCGACTGCGTCTCTACATCTGTAAGTGTGAAACAGGATATTTGGATATATTTTAGGAGACCTCGGGACATCTCCAGCTGTTTTTGCGGCAACCAAAACAGGTATTTTAAACCAAAAACATATTTTTTTTTTCTAACCCTGACTAAGTGACTTTTGTGCCTAAACCTAGCCAAATCATAAGCACAGCCTCGTCCCAAGATAGAATTACAAATTGGACCTAAAGAGATGTAGAGTTGCACATATCCCTGGTTTGCAGAGACATACATTGTGATCATTTTTTTCTGGCAATTGGGTTGCGCACAGTGCGAGGATTAGAAGAGATACATTATGCTGTATATTTTAAACTTTGGCTTTGGAACTTAAGGCTTTGGAGTTTTTCGTCGTTATGCTTATGTATGTCAGGGATCATGTACAAGAACAGATTTCGCTAGCCTGCTATGAATTTACATCCGCAGTCCATTTGCTAAACTCTAGTTTATTCGATGATGGGAGAAGGACTGAGGAAAACAATCTGTCTGCCATATACTTTACCGATAATAACAACCCTCCATACTAGCCTTGGCCAACTGTGATATCTTGATTTCACTTGAGGTAATTTTTTTGATTTTGTGCAACTCCCTCTAGCCTTTTTTGTAAAGGTTTGATCATTTCCTCAAACAGCTTGGCACTGTATTTTTTCACCAAGCATTTACTCAAGCAAATAGTATATAGTGAATGTGTTGGGGCTCTGAAAATAAAGCTGCTGTGAAGGAAAATGCTTGAGTCATCACTGTGATATGCAGCTTGTTTGAGCGATTGCATTATGGTAAAATATGTAGGATAAATATTTAAAGATTTCATATGCAAGCTCCATTTCATCCATCTGCTGTACATACTGTAAAAAAAAAAAGGTAATTTTAAGTCATTGCAGACACAAACAAACTGGTGAAATAAGTAGTGTCTTTATTTCAAATAAAAATCATATTTTGCTCAGCATCACTTCTTTCAGACGTTTTACATCGAGTGAACTATTATCATCGTGTCAGACGAACAGTCCCAACATCAGGCTGCACATTCTTTAAGCTCCAAGTCCAAAGAGAAAGAAGAGAGGTAGCGTACAACTGTCCATCCAGCAAATCAGACAGAAAAGTCATGAAAAAGGTTTTGAAGGCACAGGGCTGTACATTCTGAAGATTAATATTGCTATCATTTCTGCCCAAACATAAAATAATAGTCATATAAAGGCATATATGCAGGGTTCATTCATTAGTGTAGTTCACATACAAAGACAAGGCTGGTTGGTTATTATTACAGATACTGATACTATTGCTGCTCCTCTGATGATTACATTTTGATTATCTCTTGGTTCTCATTTCATAAATACAACACACACAGTTTGATTCTGGATGATTACTTGCATAATATTTCTGTGTGCGCAGGCTAAATTGCAACCACAAGAAAGAAAAAAGAACTACTGTGTAATTCCGGCTGTATACACGCCGAGAAGCTGCCCGTTTTATTTATTGCTGGTTTTCTAAATGAGACCCCTCTGAAGCAATAATAGGCACAGTGTATCTTTCTAAGGACTGGAAGACGAGCCGACATTCGACTGTGGTGAGTACAACAAGGGGGGAAAAGGTAAACAGAGAAAATAAAAAAACTAAGACTCAAGTGGTGGAGGGAAAAGTCAATGTGCACTTGTTATATAAACAGACTTAATCTTTACTCAGCTTGTAAGGTCATAATTATTTAATTAGTTATGACCTGAAGAAATGCATTGAATTATAAATGTATTGCAAATATATTTATGAGAGAAATGCTACATTCATCTTCACCACATCAAGGTGCTGCATGGACTTGTAACGATTGTTTATGTTTATAATCATTAATCACACAGCAATAAGTTACACAAAGCACGGTGTGAACAGCAAGAAAATGTTTAAAAAAAAAAAAAAAAAACGATATTTTTTTTCCTCTGTATTATTAGTACATCAAATAAAGCTCAACCCAAGTTTCAAGTGCAGTATATAAATCAGGATGTTGAATAGATTTTAAAGTAACAAGTTTATTTAAAGCAAATTCCAGTACCTTAGTGTCAAAACATATACATTCATTTGCCTATAAAGATTATTTTCTTTGCTTGTTAAGTAATCACCAAATGTTATTAGTTCAGAGTCAGTTTTACAGCATTCTCAAACAAATCTGACTCTGAAATTGAAAAAGTGCATATGCTCTAAGACCTTCATAGAGATTGTGTCTCTCAGTACACAGTACAAACACACAGTACAAACATAACCGGGTCCTTAAGTGGGACTTTCTTCTCCCCAGAAGCCACTGCCTTACACCGGCTTGGCGTTGAGAGACTGCAGGATGGCGGGGTTCTCATCTATGACGCGGACCAGCAGGTTGTCGATGTACTCCTCGAGCTCTGTGATCTTAGCGTCCTTCCTGGAGAGGTCGGTTTGCTGCCTCACCACCAGTGTGATCAACTCTTCCTGTGTCAGCTGGGTGTAAGGGCCACTTTCCACTGTGTTTGCCGGCTGAGGGGAGTGAGGAGACGTTAATACAGTAAAACTCAAGGATCGAGGATCGTCTTTATTGTCATTCAGACTATACACCAGACCAGTACACAGCAGAACAAAATTACATTGCATCTGGCCATCGATTTGAAAAGGTGAAAAAACGGTGAAAAACGTAAAAACATATATCATAGAATAAACTACGAATTCTGAATAAATCAGAAGCATATACACAGCTAAAATACTGCTGAGTGAAAAAACAACGTAGGTAAAACCTTTTGATAAGACATTTTTCTGTCATACTACTATCTATTGAAAGTCATGGGTGCTGCTATAACCTGTGATGAAGTCTGTAGAGCTTGAAAGCAAATCTAGAGTCAAGTAAAAGATATTTAAAAAGTGACTGTTAGTGGCTTATGTGTCACTAACAACTGAGCCCTGTCAGCTGCTTTATGCACATGAGCAACTCTCAACGGAGATGAGATAGAAGCGATGTCTCACTCCTGAGCAACTTGTGTTATCAGTTCTTGAAAAAAAAAAAACTGATGTGTCTAATTCAGACTGCTATTGATCAAGAAATTTCAAAACAAGTTTTATGTCTTCTGGATTAAGTCTGATGAGGTATATGGTCTGGAAAAACAAAAAGGCAATCCACTCTCGATCGGCTGTTTTACCTGTGTTAAAAAAATATATCACACGCGCTTATTTCAGTGTTAAAGTGGTCTAAATGTGCAGGTGTTTTGATCCTAGTGTGTCAATTATGTCAACATGGCAGTACCTGAATTTTCCCTGGCGAGCTGTCACGGACCTTTATCTCTTTCACAGCAGGGATGCCGAAGGGACTCTTGCTCTCAACTGTGCTCATGGGCTTCACAGGATGAGGCCTGTAAAGAACGTGCATACGCTGTTATTACAAAGTCTTTAAAACATTACAAGTGAGAACAATAATATGCACAAAAGCGCCACTGAATATAATAAGAAAACATATTGTAAGGAGAATAAAAAGATTACTCAATTCAATCTAATGTTTTGCAAATGTTCCCAAACCATTCCACTGCTATTCAAAACCACTATCCAGAATTAAACTCAAAAAGGAGGAAAGATGCCAAGAAATCACAAGCTTTCAAAACAGTCACACCCAGTGTCCGTCCCAACACCTTTTCTGCCTTCACATACAACAACAGCGGGTGGATGCCATATACAAAGTCAAGATGAACCCCCTGGTAAACCTCACCTGCGTGGAATAAAGGATAGCCCACCTCCATTGCTATTCTGAGCATTGACAGGCTGAGTCTCAGAGGGTGCGACCCATGCCCTCAAAGGCATCTTTCCCCCAGACAGACCTCCTGCCAGAGGCTCTGGTTCCTCCATTACTACCTGGTGGGGCTCTGTGAGGTTCAAGGTGAAAGGTTCAGCTCCAAATGGATCCTCTCCTCCATACACATGACTCCGTGTCTTCACATCAGCTTGAAGTTTTGGTGTGAAAGCCTCATTGGTGACATTTTGTGAATTGATGCCTTGATTAGCTGTGGTTCGGGTTGATTCCTCTTTAAATGTGGGTTCTTGGCGAGACTTGGATGTCTTATTATCAGGCTGAGTTGTGGAAGGAGGTGTCTGGTTTCGTCTCTGTGAATTCCTTCTTTGGAAAGCCAGACTGTCTACCTTTGAATCATCTTTTTCCCTGTGCTCACTGTGTTTGGTTGAATCACTGCCGTTAAATCTAGCAAATGGATCTGTCAGTTTGTCTTGATTAAAAATGCTATCCAGGTCATCTGCCGTCATTCCCAGATCCTCAAGTTTCTGCTCTTTTCGTACATTATGTTTGAAAAGGTCATCAACTTCTTGGTTCTGCTTCATCTGAGCCCATGGGTCTTTGGCAAGAATATCAGTACTGGGGAACGGATCAAATGCTGCAAAGGTCTCCACCTGTCTGCCTTTTTTGTCCATGCTGCTCACAGTTGAACTAGATAACATCTGAATGTTGCTGTTCATATTTTTGTCGGAGACAACTAGTGTCACAGCGGCGTCTTCCTGTTGTTCTGGCTCTTTGCCACTCGCCCTCTGTCTGGGTTTGGCTGTGGGTGCCTCTTTGTTCATTGTGACTTGCACGTTTCTTTGATCATGTGGTGTTGAAATGTCCTTGTTCATTGGGCTAGCCGCTCTGGCTGCAAGTGATGGCTGCAACACCTTCCGTGCTCCTTCCCTGGACCTTGCTGAAGTAATTTCTCTGCTTGAAGCCTCTGTGTTCACAGGTCCTGGTACAGCAGAGGGATTAGGTCTCATGAGGGATTGTTGGGGAATATTCTGGCTCTGTCTGTGACTGGATTCTGCAGCTGGTCGAGGTTGTGGGGGTGCGATCGATTCAGGGGGAGCTGGGGCCGCTACTGTTTTGGTTGACACAGGTTTGGTCTGCTGAGGTTGTGTTTGGCTAGGCATCAAAGCGGGTCTCTTCTGTGGAAGTGAAGACCTCAGACTGGGGTCATGCTCCTCTGGGCCGTCCACACTCATTTCTGGACCCAGAAAATCTGATGGAATGTCCCTCTGTCTCTGATTGACCTCAGCGATGATATGGTCCCATCGAGTCTGTCCTTGCACTCCGTGTCTTTTCTGAGGAAATAGGGTTTCATAATCAGGAAGTGGAAGAGACATCTTTTTGCCTTGCAGCGGGCCATCTACGTATGCAGGGTTATGGATTTGATTTCCTCCAGTTTGGGTGCCGTGCGCTGGATGAGAGGGTGGCAGGGGGGCTCTTGTCTTCTTATCCGCCATGGTGGGTGAAGATCCCTCAGAGGTCAAATTGTCTATGCTGCCGGGAGTGGAACCAGGCAGGCTTTGACTTGTGTTTGGTGGAGCCAGAGACGAGTGGAGGCTGGAAAAGGTATCAGGGGACTCAGATGGGACACTAGAGAGGGTTGACTCAGAGGTGGCTGGGGAAGGACACAGCTGACTGGGGGTTCGGCAGTCAGCGGGTTCAGACTCCAGAGATTGAGGCAATCTGCCGAGGAGTGAAGACAAAGGCCTAAGGGTCAGTTTGACCATCATCACCAATGTACAACCCGTCACCAACTAAACTAGCATCTCACATGTCAACAGGTCAGTCACAAAAAACTATTAAATGCCCACCTACACCTCATAATTTAGCCCATAGACAATTCGATATCTACTCAACCAATAGATACTTTCCTAATTCTGCACCAAACTACACTTCCATTAAATATGACAAAATAATTTCTTGGTTAAATGGTCTGCCGTCAATGTCAAAGGCACAACCTACGCACAGAACATCTAAGATTCACATGCCTTATGGTTACCATTTCTATTTTTAGCTGCGACTCTCACGTTGAGGAATTTTGACTGTCCAGTATGAAAAGACGACAATGTGACATCTCTTCTTTGAGATTATCTCACCTTGATTAAAGGTAGTCCAACATAGCACTAGAATATCCCAACTAAACAGTAGAAAACAACTTTAAAACCCTAAAAGCCTTGAAAACAAGGACCACTGAAACATAAATGACAAGAGCAAGATCAAACTCCTTACCATTATGATTCACGTATGAGAAATCCAGTCCAACCCCAAAAAATAAATAAATAAAATCAAAAGAACAAAATGAAATCAACCAGCACGTCAGCAAAGAAGGTAAGACTGTGGTTCAGTCCCTCCTTACGAGCTCTGTTCAGTCCACTACCTGTTCCACAACAACCTCAGAAACACCCTCAAGTCACACCCAGACTCTCATCTGTACAGCGACCAAACTGGTCAAACAGGTCCACCAACCGCTGGGTTTTGGTAATTCAAGACAGTCAAAAGGTTGAGCCAATGTTAACAGAAACAGAATGGATACTTGTGAAATTTACAGTTCCAGTGTTGATAGACATTGTATAGGGCCAAACTAAATAATCACAGACAAGTGATTTGGTTCTGTTAAATAAGATTTCTAACTGATATATGCGTGAATAACAAAGAGCAGAAGAAAACAACTCCTTTGTTGCTTGTATGGTTAGGTTTTTTTTTGGTTAGATAAAATGAACATATACAACCATGGTGCAATGGTGCCTTTCACTGTACACTGCATCATTTGTGATCCTGCTAAAGGCAACATTTGAATTGTAGTTAGGTAAAGCTAAGAATAAAGTGACTCCAAGTGTCATAACTCTGAACAGTAATATTATTACATAACATTAAAGGGATAGTTCGGGTTTTTTGAAGTGGGGTCATATAAAGTACATATCTATAGTCAGTCTGTTCCCTACTGTAATTGCCGATCAGCGCAGCCTCAGTCCAGATGAAAAGAGAATTTTAACCACCTAAAAAAAATCTATATCAGTTCAAGTGTACGTTGTATAGAGAAAATTCACATCGCCGGTCAGACCGCCCTTTCTTTTGGCACTAGAGAGGGTTTATGCACGCAACTGTTTACTTTCGATAAAAACAAAACTTAACAATTTCAGACACAGACAGAGAAAATGTAGTGCCAAAAGAAAGGGCAGTCTGACGGTGATGTAAAGCGGTGTGAATTTTCTCTATATAACGTACACTTGAACTGATATAGATTTTTTTAGGTAAGGGCTTGTTTTAGGTGGTTAAATTCGCTTTGCATCTGGACTCCGTTCACTACAGTACAAAGCTGAGCGTCTGGGCTGGAGAGGCTCTCTGCTTCTCCAAACTGAGGCTGCGCTGATCAGCAATTACTTTAGGGAACAGATCGACTATAGATATGTACTTTATATGACCCCACTTCAAAAAACCCGAACTATCCCTTTAATGCAGGGTGAAGCTGGAGGTATGCCTACAGTTAATGCAGTGTTGTGTGGAGGTATGTTCAGACACAACCGGGAGGGTATTATTGTTGTGTGCTCTAACTCTGCCGGCTCCCCACTCGGGAGTAGGGCAGCAAAATATGGTAGGAAAAAAAAAAACCCATTGTGATTAGTTTGACAGATATGACAAGTGGGATTTGAATCACAATGAGTGGAAATTATAATTTGTGAGTCACAATTTGCATTTATACTGAAAAGAAAAGATGATTGAACATTTGTTGGGGTCTTTACCAAACAAACACATTTTCTTACATTTGGATAACATCATTTGGCAAGGACATCTCTGCAGCACTACAGGGCTTCATCACAATGCTGTTTCTTGTAATCTGGATATTGCACTTGGCCATAATTCAGATTTCGACAATATTTCTATTAATTGTGCAGCCATACTTCCAGAGATACCGTCTCTATCTGCAACCAGTTTGCAGAGAGTATTCCTCCCATCCTGGCACAGTATCTTGGCAGCAATGTTGTTTGAGGCTCCAAACAACATGATAGCAAATTGGAGCAGTTTGGCAGACCTCTGAGTGTCCGGCAAGTGTCTTTTTTTGGCCTATGTGACTGTATCCATTTCACCCTGACACAGAACATCTTACCGCAAACAGCACTTATAATAAAAAACAATGTCCATTACAAGTATTATAGTTGTCGTCTATATTTACAGTACGCATTTTTAAATTTAGTGTTTGCTTGAACAACAATACTGTTAATCTGTCTGATCACCAGCTTATTGTATGTGAATTGCCTGTGCAGTGTGACACTGGGTTGTGTTTCTCCAAAACACACTAGCAATCGATCAAATCAATCACCTGATTTGGTCTGAATGAGGCCTTACTTGTTAAGAGAACAATATAAAAAGAAGGCCTACCTGGGTTTGACTGCAGACACTTTAGCAGTGCGGTTGAGGAAGACCGTGGCAGAGGGGGTTTGCTGGTTGCGGCTGGATTTCGGCTGATCAGCTGAAGGATCTGAGCTGAGAGGGATGTCCTCAAAGGGGTTGGTGGAGTGGTGGGAGATTGGTTGTTGCTGGTCTTTGGAGTCACTGCGAGGGGCTGGTGTGGGTAGATCCTCTTTAATGTGTTGCTGGACCTCCTCCTTTTTCTCCTCCTTCTTTCTGATCATTCCAAACAGAGACGTCAGCCTGTCGCTCATGGAGGCCTCCTCCTGACGTTTCTGCTCCTCAGCTGCTGCGTCCAGCATCCTGCGTTCTTCCTCTTGCTTTCTCCTCTCTTCCTCCTCCATCTGTTTCTTCCTCCTTGCTTCATCCTCAAGGAAGCGTCTCTTCCTCTCCTGCTCCTCTTGTACTCTGTTCTCCTCCTCCTCCTTTAGTCTCTTCATCTCTATCCTGTATTTCTCCTCTTCCTCCAGCTTCTTGGCCTCAACTATGCGCCTTTCTTCAGCCTGTCTTCTCTCCTCTTCCTCTTGATGGCGCTGTTGCTCCAGTATTGCCCTATCTGACTCTATGTGTATGGAGGGGACAGGTACACTAAAGGGATCTGGATCAGAGGTGTGTTTGTGGATGTCTTCCACCGATCCTTGGCCAGAGCTGTTCAAACTGAGAGTGGATCCACTCTTGGACTCTTCCTCTGTGTACACATGGTTGCCGTTGATGCACAGGTTGTTCAGGTCACTGTTACTCTGCTTGGAGCGGCCCAGTAGGGAGAAAGGACCCTGAGACACCTTGCTGTCAGAGCTGCCTGTTCGCTTGTGTCCCAGGAATTTGAATTTCTTCTTAACTGTGGGAGGAGAGACAGTGAATCATGACATCATTGTGGACACGCAAAGCACCTTTATTTACGTTGCGCTGAGTAAACAGACTGTACACACTGAGCAGAGAGAGATAAAGTTACCTTCGGGAGAGTCAACATTAAGGCCAGATGAGCGGCTGCCACTGAGAGATGAATTCTTCTCGGGCAGAGACCCCAGCGTAGACATGGACTGCGAGATGTTACGCTGCAAGTTTGATTTTGGCGCAAAGAGTGTTTTGAATTTAGATTTCTTTTTCACTCCTGGAGACTGATTGAGCGACTGTGAATCTGCCTCAGCATCGCTGTCGGTGAGGACCTGGCTGACGGAGGGAACAATAGCTGAGGCAGAGTCAGAGAAGCCATCCTTTTTCTTCCCACGAACTTTGTCCTTCAGCTTGGAGATGCGGGAGCGCGGCTTGTCCTGCATAGAAAGGTCAAACATGCTAGCTGACATGTTGTTTCTCATGAATTGGATATCAAGCAGCACCTCCCCTCGCGCCTTGTCCTCTTTTCCAGACTTGTCCACCAGCTTGAACCAACTGAAAAACAGGGACAGGGACAAAATGAAACAGATATTTAAGGTGGAATTTTTGCATCATAGGAATTTCCTGAAAATAAAAGATGGGCTTGTATATCATTAAACCACAATACACTCACATTTAATCGGGTCATTTAACCTCATATTCACCCTTAAAGAATGTAATAAAAAAAACATGGCAATAGGGTGAGACATTTTCACTTGAACACAGTGTATTAAGCCTTACTGCAGACAATAAAGATTTAAATTAATTATATTGAAGAATAAGACAAATCATTGCCATTGTATAAATCAGATGCAAAGGCTCATCAGAGGTTATTAACGGGTTCTGATACAGCCTTCTGTTGGGCAAAATTACATTTTTAGATTAACTGCTTAGTTGCTTGAGAGACGATCATCTCAAAGTTGAAATCGCTATTTAATAGTTTAATCAATCAGGCAAGTAAAACAATTACTTTTTCTGATTTGCCATGCTTTCAAAGGTAGTTTAATTAATTAGGTGTTTCACTGAAAAAACAATGAATTGATTTATCAATGAAATTAATGAAAATAATCTTTAGCTGCAGGTTTATTTAGTCCCACGTGCTCAAATTCTCACGCACACTCGAGGTAAAACAATTCTTATATTATAAGAATATATTTTAAACTGCTTAATTGTCCAGTTGTTTGCTCAGCAAAAATGCAAACATTTCTTTGGTTTCAGCTTATCAAATGGTAGGATTTGCTGCAATTTGACTGTTGCACTGTTGGTCGGACAAAAGGAGCAATTTGAAGACTCTTGCACTGTGGATCACACAGTGCTGTGATCAACATTTGAATTTTTTTTTGTTATTTTATAAACTAAACAATTCATTCATCAAGAAAAAGGACAAATCAATCCATAACGGAAATACTCATTAGATGCAGCCCTACACAGCAGATTAAAGCACATAGAAATCTTCGAGTCCAATTGTGTGTAATTAGTGTTACTACAGCCCAGAAAGCTGGATTGGCACTACAAAACTGCCATGTAAAGAAAAAAAGTAACATATGGGCCCATTTAAGCTTAGATTAAATGAGGTTAACGCTGAATAAAAAAAACAAGAGTGTAAATAAATCCAACAGAAATGCCTTGGTCTCTAACAGCTCCGACTTTAAATGCTTGTTGGCCTGAGACTGACGGTTATCATTAACTAACATACAGCTTGTTCCAGTTCCTGTTGGGAGCGCCATGCCAACAACAGATAAAGCCTGACAATTACAGCTTTGTTCAGCCCCCCCCCCCAC
>OMLP01028047.1:30781-52902 GCA_900302685.1 Spondyliosoma cantharus
TGAGTCAGTTTACCCTCGCTAAAGACATAGAGTATTTAAATGGGACAAGGACTAATACTGAACTGAGTCCAGTGATCTTATTCTGGAATTTACAGAATAAAAAAAATATCAAGGCACAACAAAACCGATAAGATGATGGTATTATTTATTTGAGGAAGCTCAAGGAACAGTATGTTCAGGTGAAGTAATACAATGTGAGTCATCTAGAACAAAGCAGGATGAAGCCACTCCGTTGTTCATCTTTCACTGATATCTTCGTATCTGGAACTTGAAATGGCCATGGACCTTTCATCATGATGATTGAGACACAATTGATTTCAGGCAATATTCCTTAAATAGCTGATCATTTCTGGGGCAAGAAGTCAAGAACAAAATCTCTCATATCACCACATTTTCATGGGTTTTTAGAGGGTGTGTAATATTCAGTACAGAGTCACTACAGACTGTTTCAGTAAGTGAAGAAGGCTGGGACGATTAGCAGAATTTAACATTCACTGATAAAAAATGAGAAATGGTAATTATTGAAAAATCAGTCGAAAGTTGCTCTATCCTTCATCAGCATTTTGTCATTAGAAATGAATTATTATGTTTTGTATAAAAGTGTCTAAATTGTTTAAATGACATTTGGTCAATCATGCATGCATTCTATGACGGTTACTGATAGGCAAAAGTCAAGATTAGATCAAGCCGCTGCCAAGGTTAACACAGATAACAGTATCTGCACCTGATGTATGAAGTACCTGAACATGATGACATTGAGATTCGTACTGAATTATGATCAAGCATGTCTTCATGTATATACTGTTCTCAATGAGAGGTTCACATGGAGTAGATGATCATCTTTCCTATTTTACATCCTGAATACATCCTGCTGGGGACTGATCCAAAAGCACCCAGATTATCAAATAGTATTCACGACAGACTGGCCATATTAAAACACAGGAAAGTAGCCATATACAGTATGTGATTGTCTGAATTTAATGACGACTTCCACCAAAAGAACAATGGCGAAAAGCAGTGACAATGAGCTGCATAGTTTCCTGTTAATGAAATTTCCTGAATCAAATTGTTTAAACAAAAAACTATAACAGAAGTCCAGTTTAGGCCTTTGTAAATCCACTCAGATGTGAAGGCAACATTCTGACTGAATTAATTCAAAAATCTTACAATCTGCCCGCAGTGATGTTCTTTGTCAGGCCCCTGATGAATATGAGGAATGTTTAAAACACTTCTAACATTACACTGAGGAGAAGGTTTACTGTTCAGTCAGCATGGATCGGATGAGTAATTCATCACAAACCCGCTGAGATTTGCCTGATTTGCGACATTTCTAATCCCTGACATCGACAGAGAGGGTTCCCCGCCATCCAGGAGAGGACGATCATTTCTGCATTCGACTGAAAATTGAACCAAGTCCAGGTGAGAGAAAGGCGATTAATTCCCCCCTTTCCTTTCTGGGTTCTGATGAGACTACACAGAAACAAAAATGAGACATTTTCATCATATATTCAAAAGTCTCGCATAGCTTTTTTAATTCACTCTGAGATTCTGTACAGCCACATTCACGCAAACACACACACACGCACACACGCACACACACGCACACACACACACGCACACACACAGAACATTCGAAAGCATACAAGAGCACACGCAAACAATTACGTGAAGCGAACATAGGGGTGAAATGTTTTCCACAGATTAAATGCGTATAGCTGTACTTTGGACCGTTTTGCATTCCATTTCATGCTATAGTTGATATGCATAGAAAAATCACAACTAAAACAGTAAAGCTTTCATTTGACATCCAAAATCAACATCACATGCCAACTTCAGAGATATCTTGTACATTTTTTTGTGAAATGAATAAAATAAGTGAGTATCTTACGTTTGAAAATGACAATAAAAAAAAACCTGCCTCATTATTTTTTTTACCATTTCACAGCAAACTCTTACAATGCTACGGAGGCAAAAGTACCAGTTTAGGGTCCTGGATGCCTTCCTCATTTTATGTCTTAAATTATATAATTATTATAATCAAGAGACCATTAAAACATAACCCGATCATTTAAGAGTCCATTAAGGTCATGCATAGGAGTTCACATGTAAGTACAGGTTACACTGTGGTTTCACTTTTCCACAGACCACTCTTCATTCCAACGGAGCTCTGTGATTGGTCCGTGCCACTCATGTCCTGCTCCAGCTCGAGCACCGACTTTTTCAGGGTGCCGTTTGGCGCAGCGGCCCCTGGCACAGTGGTGGTGACACTGTTCAAAGGGTACGAGCAGCGCTTAGTGTCTCGCTCCACAGCTGCTGCCAGTTTCAAATTGTCTCTGCTGGCACATCGTCTCTGAGCGCCGTGCATGGCCGCTCTGCTGGCCATGGTGGGCAGCAGGGGGAAGGGTTTGCGGCTCCCGCTGCTGCCACCGTCACTTCCCTCTGAGGGGCTGGTTGCCACTGACTCTCCAATGCGCTTCCCATTGGTAAGCGGGCTGGCTTGGTTCTCTGAAAGGCTATGGTGGATGCTGCCATTCTCGCTCGTGGCCTGTTTGTGAACGGCATGTGAAGCACTGAGGTGTTCTGAACCAGGGGGTCCTAAAGCTCCCAGGCTGCCCCCACCACCAGCAGTCCTTAGAGCTTTGAGACGATAGTGGCCCCGGCCCTCACCTCGATGGTGATACTGACTGCTACCTTGTTTAGTTCTGCTACTCACCTTCCTTCTCTGGGGATGCACTGGGGCTGCAGAGTTAATGGTGGGCAGAATATTGTTTGTTGGTTTTGTGACGTTGTCAGTACTGGTGCTGGTGTTGTTGCCTGCAGGGGCCCGTGAAGTGTTGTTAGAATTCTCTTGTGCCACCTGCAGCAGATTGGTGAGCTTGCATGGCCCGGGGCCCACGCTGCTGATTCCACTTGGTGTGGATGATGAGCGAGCTGATGAGGAGTTATGCGAGTCACCGGGTGGATGGCAGTTGATGAAAAGTTGTGATCCCTGCTCAGAGGTCTGCACCCCGCTTCCCGTAGTGCAGGTGTGCGTGTATGTGGACATCGGATGGGAGTGACGATAGCCTGGGCAACACGACAGCCATGAAGCCTGCACATCCAGACGGCGGAAGCAGTGGTGCACCACCAGAAACATACCCAAAACTATAGCAGCCATCCCATAGAGGCAGCTAAACAACAAGCTAGTGTGCCCTGTCAGCCACATCGCCATGGCTCCACAACACCACAACACCACAAACAGGAAGTGGGTTGCCACCAGCACCAAGAACTGTGTCTTTAGTGAATACTGGTCCTCTGGCACCACAACAGGGTTTATAGGCCCCACCACTGAGTCTGTGGAGAGGAGGCTGGTGCTTCCTGCCAGTGCAGGCTGGCTCTCAGTCACAGGAGAGGACATGGTGGTTCCGGTGCATTCTTTGGCGTGACGGTGCCTCAGGCGAAACACAGTGCACAGGAAATAGATCCAGGTCACCAGCACCACGAGGCCAGCCGGAACAAAGAAAGACCCCAGACTGGGGCGCCAAACCAGCCAGCAGCTGCAAGAGGCAGAAAAGAAGTCAGAAAAGGTCAGTGCACAACAAGGACACGTCTGTGCATTCAGCATCTCCCACAGAATTGCACTTCAGCACCAAACAAAATAACACAAAGTCAAGAGTGAAATAAGTCAAAGATGAAAAGGGAAGTACTCACTAAGGGCTGTTGTCTCCGTAGTTGTTGACATTGACAGCTGCGGTGATCCCACAAATGATAAGAGGGACGCCTCCAGCTATCAAATAGAACCTTGAATAAAAGTGAAAAACACATCAAACACAAGGTCCCGGCTTCAGTTTGAGAGATGAAGAGCAGTTCTTGTACGACCTTTGGCTGCGATGATGTTTTTAAAGTGTGCATGTCCGTGTCATTTCCTTTTTGTATTTTTATGTTTCTCTGACCCTCTATAATCTGAACGGAGCTGCGTGATCCTTCACTCCTTTAGTGCGCAGACTGACACAAGGGTCAGTAAAGGCTCCAGAAGTCTGCGATTTATTGCCGTATGATGCCATGTGGCCGAGTGGGCTACAAAGGGGTGACTGAGGTCAGTGTATGATGGCAGCTTCGGGATCACAGGGGCAGGGGGAAGAGAAATAGAAGGGAATATTTGGAAAGACATTGAACCCCCCCCTCCCCCTGAATCACCCTGCTCTGATTTATTTCGACCCCCTCTGCTTCTGTTATGTTGGTTTCATACATTCCTCCCCTCCCCCACTCTGAGTTCATATTGACTTATTGCTTTTTTGTGCATTATAGCGACACTCTGTTATGTCCCTCCAAGGTTTCCTTACGAACAGAGGGACTTTGGTTCATGAACACAATGACCCACTTTGATGGGCCACAGTCTGGGTGGCCGTGCACCAGAACTCCTGCATCTGTCTAAAAACATAAATCGTACTGATCGCGAACAACAATCTCAAAGCACAGGAAGAAGGTGAGGGTGAGGCTCGCTCGCTGACCTGAGCATAGGTCGCTGAGTAGGTGGAGCAGGAGACTCTCCGTCCGGCTGCCGTGGCATTCTCCACACAGCCTCTTTATAGATGACCCTGGCGCTGACTCCGATCCACAACAGGGTGGACAGTGAGGAGTAGTGCAGGACGATGCCAACCTGTCACATGTTACAGTCAGATAAGACACAGAGCTTGCACGCGGCAAATCAAAATGAGGAGACTGTGTTGAGTAAGGACTTACTGCTTGACAAACCACCGGGTAGCTGGTCAAGCTTATCCCTCCTGCATAGATGGCTGATGTCATGGCGATGTGGAAGCAGGTATTAAGTAATGTGTGCCAGCTTTTTCTTGATATGTAAATAGAACTGTAGGGGCACAGAATACATAAATGACGAGATAAAACAACGAACAAATAGCAGCGAAAAGTCTGTTTATGCACACACACACACACACACACACACACACACACACTGCAGTACCTGTGGTGGAGTATGTGTGTGATGATGATGGTGAAAAGGCAGAGGAGGAGCACTGCAGTGCAGGCATAGACCACAGGGTGGAGCACCCTCACAGAGATGGGTGGTGGGTTGGGGAAGTCGGGCACCTCCTGCAGAGAAATCACAAGCACAACTGAAAGTCTCATTCAGCCTGGTGAACCTGGACGAATGATAAAAGCTGAAGGCTGTCGTACCTGCAGCACGGCATAGTTGCTGAGCAGAGAGCAGCGCATCGTGGACGTGCTGCTGTCACTGTGGACCAGCTGGCAGCCTTCCTGGCTCCAGCTTCCCTGTCTCTCCAGTGTCTTCAGGCTCCACTGGGCTGCCACAGCATCAGAACCAGGGGACAAGTGGCGCAGAGAAACCCAGATGGGCTCCGAGTGGTTCCACATGCTGCAGCCGTCTGCCAAAGAAAGGATGGATTTTAACAACACAAAACTGTACTGATGACCGGAACGTTTATTGTACATTGAAATTAAAACTGATGATTACATCTGAATTGTTGAATAAGTCATTTTGTGATGTCTATTCTTCGTTTTTCTAAGCCTGACTCATGTTCTTTTATACTGAGTTTTTACAATTCTCTGGGTGACTCAGAGACTGGGACTCGCTGTGCCCTTTGTGTGGATGGAAAGTCCTAAAAAGATTACAAAAATTGCAAAGGTGAGTAAAAAAAAAACATGGTTTGTGGTTTGTCAGCTCCAGTGGCTCAGATAAAGACAATTGAATCAGCTTCTTTTTTTGTGCAGCACTAATGAAAAATCTGCAAACGCTACGGTAGAGAAAATCCACACAAAACATCGGGTGTTCGTTTGATCCTGGCAGGGAAAAGAATGAAAGAGTTTCCTTCTAACAACATTTTAGGATGCTCTGTTTCTGTTTCTCACCTAGGCCAACAAAGATGACAGGTGTGTTGACGCTACGTCGACGAGAGTGTTCCCCATTGTTGCTCGAGTTCCCAGCCAGAGGGAAAAAGCTGCCGGTTCTGAAAGCTACAAACTGCAGCTTACAGTCTGCAGGAGCATCGGGAGGAAAGAGAGTAGCTGGGAGAGTCACGGAGGCCATGGCTACTGAATTCTAGAGAAAAAAAAAAAAAAAAGAAGACACAACGCAAATGTAAAGTACACTTTGAATACAGGTACAACAGGTTACTGATGGCACAGTCTGTAATAGACCCACCGAGGGGTGTTCATGCCTCACCTTTAAGGGAAAATTGTTGAGGGAGGTGTTGTGGGAGCCGGTGCTGCAACGAAAACGAAGCTGCTGCTCATTCGTGGACTCCGCCATTTCCATCCCCTGGCTGACCGGCGAGAGCTCACGACGCTGATATGCGGTGCAGGTTATGCCCGTGAAATGGGCAGGTCGGATTAAGTGGGCTTCCATCACAATGTTCCTGGATACCTGTACGTATCCAAAAATAGAAATGATAAAGTTTATCAATTGTTCATCAGTCACCCAGATAATTGTCTCACATTCAAACTTGTGGATTTCTCTTGTTTGAACATGACTGGAAACACTTGACATAGTGTAAGTGCACAACTCCACAAATGCAGGAATATTAATATTATTTATTTAATTATTTCAAGTATAACTGTTTGTTTGGGGTTTACACAAATGTATTTTACATATATATCATATCTATCAAATTATAATCCGAAAGTTTTTAATGGCTTTCTACTGGCCTATTATGGAACTGCCTTTTATCTATCAGTATATGTCATCACGGTCCTTTAACTTCAGTTTCATTTTATTTTTGTTTTATGGGTTTTCGTGGTTTACTTTTGCTCTGTTTCCCTCCTCTTTTTCTTTCGCTCCTCACCAGCCTGATTTTCCCACCACACCCGTCTTGCATCGTTCCAATCAGCATGCCGATGTTTCCAGCGTGCTTCCCAGCCTATCAGCTCCTTCCCTGCTCTCTTGGTCTCTGTGTTTCTCCGCCTCATTCCACCTGCTCGTCATCTCCTCACATGACAGATAACTCGAGAAAGACTGAACTTAAAGTCTTTCTCGAGTCATCTGTCGTGTTCGCCTTATGTAATAGTTGTATGTTCCTGTGATAAAGTTCTGCAATTGACATGCTCGCCTGCAGTCTACTGCATTTTGTGCCTACTGTATCCCTTGTTTTTTCCTTTTCTCTATTTTGTATTTGTATTGATCCTTGACTATAAATAAAGAATGAATAAATAAATTAATGAATAAGGTGTGCTAAGTCAATTTTCTATTTGTACATTCTTAACAGCACTCCATGTTTTGTAATATTAGGATATGATATTACTCCCTAATTTCACATACATGTATTTCCTGTAATCACGATCAACTATAAGTATATAAATCAGATTCTCTAAAAGCTCTACTCGCTCTTTAAAGAAAAGCCAATGATATACAAAATAACAAAATGAAAGCATACCATGGAGAAGTCCTGAGCATGGCTGTGTAGCTGAGGCCAGGCCAACATCTCCAGAGAGTAGACTATCAAGCTGCAGGCTCTCTTCTCTCTCTGGGCAAGAGTGAGTATCTGGTCGTCCACCTGCATCAGGTTACTCCCCATCTCCACCAACACCTCTGACAACTGGAACAAACACACACAGACATTTTACAGTGAAAGGATAGGTGCGCCAGGAGACAGCATTACAAACTTGTAACAATGCACATCAATCTTTCTCACCTCCCGCAGCTGTCTGACATATTCCATGAACTTCTCCATCAGTTGTGCCACATACAACACATCCACAGAGTCGGTGAAGCCTGCAGCCTCCAGGGTGTACGTGCGCACCTGATGTGCCAGGGTGACAGCATTGGACGCATTGATGGGCCTCTGCAAGGCAGGAGCGAAAACATAAAAGTAAATCTGCGGAACAGGAACCGTACGTTGTAGTAAACCTTTTCTCTGACAGCAGTACTGACCAGGATGAAGGTATGCAGGACACGGGTGATGCCATTGGTGTAGTGACAGTCTGAATAATCACCTTCCTTCCACTTTCCATAACTGTCACACTGTCGGGAAGCTTTTTTCTGCTCAATACCTCCTTCCACGGACAGGGAGGGGTAACGCAGCTGCAGGCAGTACTGATGTGAGGTGATGCCTGCCAAGGTTCTGGGCCATCTGGGGATTAAAGCCAGAGAAGAATGAGAACGCCGAATCGTAAGTTATACTATAAATATCATTGCAGCTGTAACTAACCTGAACTCCCCGCGGTTGTTGACAACTTTATCCTCTGGACAGAAGGAGGCACTGTTCTCCAGCACCAGTATTTCAACGCTGCGAGACGTATTACCCCGCCCAGTAGAAACCACACACTCCCACTCTCCCCTGGCCTCCACATGTACGTTGAATAGTATCAGCTCACTGGATAGAGAGAGTAGAGACTTCTCGTTATGACACACTGCCACCACAAATTGCAATGAATGTCATGACTTGTTAAATATTTCTTTTTAAAGCTAATCAATTCAAGGCAAGAATAAAACATGTTTATGTAGACGGCATCTTCAGAGGGCAGTCAGATTGTGATTTACGTTTCTGTACCTGGTGAGGAAGGTGCAGTCATGCAGCACACTGTTCTCCAGCTGGACGCCCATCTCTGGGTCGGAGGTCACCAGCCGACCATTGTGACGCCAGTGCAAGGTGGTGATCTTGTCCACCAAGGCGGCGGTGCAGTGGAAGGGCAGCCGGTCGCCTTTGAAGACCACCTGACGCTGGGACGGCAGCAGCGACAGGGTGTGCAGCTCCAGAGGCCCGTCTGAGCAACACGTTGGGAAAAGATGCAGATGTGGCCGTCAAGACATCACTCTGAATTATTTCTGCTGCTCTCTCATTACCAAACCTCAGCTAAATGTTTCCACAGAAGCTATTATGAGTCTGCTGTTCTAGAGCAGATTGGATGCAGGCAGAGGCAATTCGTAAATAAAACCCACAGGATTAGTTGTCAACACATCTCACTGATACTTTTAGAAATATGTCCCTGCTGAGCTGCTGGGATGCGTCTCCTTCCACCCTTTTGGTCTGCTCATTCTTAGAAGTTCTGGGATGAGCTCGAGCACTATTATGAGTGCACTGTCATTGTCATCCCCAAGCCAATGTTCTCTGCAACAAAGCGGTGAACCGCCTCATTCATATGTCTCATTCTAGCCAGGCTCTCACCACAGCTCAGCTGGCTTTCCCTCAGTCCACGCAGGGGCTTTCCCTTCAGGCTCCTGGGGTAGGCACACAGGGTTTCGTCCCCCAACCGGGCTGAGCTGCCGCGAAAGAAGCCCGGGACCCAACGCAACCCGCAGTCACACGTCAGGTAGTCGGAGTTGAAGTTTCTGGAGAGAGAGGTGTGACAAAGTTTTCACTTTTCACTCTGCATGGCTCAGATACAGTGATATCTCATTATAGGATCAACATATCATAGATGTACATGACAAAAATACTTGGCTTGATGCATATTTGTTAAAGGGTAACTACATCAATTTTACACATTAGAGGGTTTTATTATCAAAAGTCTTGCAGAGTACTTTTGCGTATGTGAAAAAAATAGTATAACACCTTTTGTGGCTCCAGAGGAAGTAGCATGTAATCTGAAAATTATTCTCCAGTGATGTCACTTAGTGGCTGAGCTGAATTGTGGGTAATATAAGCACAATCTTATCTTATCTTATCTTATCTTATGTTAACACTGTTGGACTTCTGTATTGACAATTAAAAAAATGATTACAATATTGATACAGCAGAACCAGAGACATCGCTTTTTTATTCCAGGTATTCTTCTTCCTTGTCTAAACCTGGTGCCAACATTACCCAAAATGCAACGCTGCCACTGAGTGACATCACCGGAGGAAATGTATCAGCTAACATGATTAAAATGACCAATGTCAAGTATATCAAATGTATGTAAAGGCTGATGATTTGCTGTCATACTCAAGCTAACCTCCAGTGTTGGAAAAATAAAAACCTTAATCGCAAAAAAATGGTGAAGTTGAATTACAGTTGCCCCGACACTCTATCTGTCACATGTTAGAGACTGATTTCACTCTGCAATGAATTGCCTGTCATCAATATTAATTCAAGAACTGGCAGTGCTGCATGAAGAAGCAAGCGTTTGTTCACATTTGAAATGTTTGCAGAGAAGATTATCTTCTGATTTATGGCAGCATTAGCTCAAATATGTTTTTCATCTGCAAATAAGACTGATATAAAAAAAATATACAAATCAAAAGAAATTCATGCCAAATACATCTTCATTGTTTATTTGAGGTTTTCTGCAGTCATTCTACAAACTTATGAGCAATCCATTGGCAACATAAATATAAACTGACAGAATAAATGTTATCTTCATCTGCAATATTTACTGTTTTATTCAGATATGAAGTGATTTGCTGTGAGAGTGAATTTGTTGGCGTGCCGACAGCGTCTAATACCGTACTCACACTAGCTTGAGGGACGGCAGCTCCTGAAACACCCCTGGATCCAAGGTCGATATGATGTTGCCAGAGAGGATCCTAGCAGAAGTTACATATGAAAAAGTGAACTCAACAACTTCCTCTGCAACTCAAAAAGAACAATATTATTACTGGAATTAGTTCTTTTGTCGCTTACAG
Source organism: Spondyliosoma cantharus (assembly GCA_900302685.1). Classification (NCBI taxonomy): domain Eukaryota; kingdom Metazoa; phylum Chordata; class Actinopteri; order Spariformes; family Sparidae; genus Spondyliosoma; species Spondyliosoma cantharus. The sequence goes on from OMLP01028047.1 coordinate 41,337, forward strand.
TTTAGTGAGATTGGTCAATCCTTGGAACATGTCGGCAGTCAGGCAGCCGATGCGGTTGTTGGAAAGGTCGCTGAAAGTGTGAAAAGACAAAGGAATGTTATTCGTCTCAGTCAGTCAGCCACAGATTGTAATATCTTGACTCTCGGTACACTTGTGTTGTTTTTGTGATATCAGATCAAACACTACATACTCGGCATACAAGTAAAACTGAGCAGAACCCTTCCAGGTCCCATTCACGATTAAACAAATAGTGGTAAAAGTTTTTCTTTGTCTTCTTGCCTCTTGTACTGTGTAACTAGAGGGCTTAGAAAGCTTACCATCTAAATAAACATGCCCACAGTCCCTGCCACTTTCCCTTATCTCTTCTCCATGGGACCCCAACGAAAGTTTATCACTGATGGGGTAAAAGCAAGGCCCCTGTTCTCCCGTCCACCTCTGAGTGTGATGTATAGCCACAGCCAGAGAGGGATCTGCTCTGTTGCACCTCTGACACTACCCAGCAGAGAGCTGTCCAGAGCATGTGTTTATCTCCCCCTGTTTGTTTTGAGAAGCCCCAGACCTTGCAGGGAAAACACAAGTAGGGGGAGGAGGGAAGGGGAGTCACGCGGCGCAGCACAGATGATCAGCTCCGACCCACGCCGCAACCAGTCCTCGGTGTCCAAAAGCACAGTGACTGAGCAGCGAGTGGCTGCAAACAGCCGCCTTGTCACATCCAATGTCGTGTGAGGAGGCCCTGAGGTTTCCACAGTGGTGGATCATGGGCACTAGACATGACAATGCGTGGCCCCCACAAGGATCAGCGGTAACACTTGGGTAAGGAGGCCTTACTCAAGTGTTACTGCCTCAATTTAAACCATGAGCAGCCAAAACAGAATCGGCTTAAGATAGACTCGAGGGTACATGCGAGCCTGTGTCTCTCCACAACTACTGTGAAGTTGGCAAGCGATGCTGCTCGTATCGACTCCTCTATTTGTCTCATACCAAACAAGTGAATACAGAATTTCCATGCCTGCACTTATGATTTCCGTTAATATGTTTGCTTCTCTGAACCAAATGGAATGTGGATCATGTTAATGTCTACTTACAGTTTCCGAAGCTCAGACAGGCCTTGGAAGGCTCCAGGCATGATGGTGCTGATTAAGTTGTGTTTGAGGTCCCTGGGGAGAGAGAAAAAACATTAGGTCAATGAGAGAATGCGTGCAGGGATGATGTTGTCTTTGTCGTCTCAAACGAATAGATCTAAAGTTTGAGAAATGCGCTTGTTTGATTCTTGCCAGGAGTTAGTTTTCCGTCTGTGTAGTAGGTTGTAGCTGGGGCCGGGAGCTTAGCCTCGCAAAAAGACAGGAAACAAGGAAGAACTGCTTGCCTGGCTCTATTTCAAGCACTGACTGCATAAAACATGGACACAATCTCCGTGACGCCACCTATAGGTTTCTTAAGAGCCGCTGTGAAGGTCAGTGTGGTGGCTCCTGCTACCAGCACCTCTAAAGCTTTGTGAATTACACGATAGATCTCATTCTTTTAATCTGCACAAAAAAAGTCGAACCATCTCCATTGGTGACCGTGGCGACAAAAACAGGTACTTTAAGCCAAATCATAGTATTTTTCTAACCCTAACCAATTGGTTTCTGTGCCTAAACTAAACCAGAGCATAGACACTGCGTTGTGACAAGAGAGAAATAGAAAAAAATTCAACCTGAACAAATGGAAAGTTGCAACATAAAGAAACGTTGAAAGTTGAATCAATTTTCTTCTTGCAGTAAAGAGAATAAGCACATTCCTCAAAATGTGGAACTACTCCTTTATTGTAAAAGAAGAGGAGTGGAGACACATTTCCTAAAACTGGCTCCTCCACTGGGACACAGCAGGGTATTTCTGCACACAGATAAGAAAATCTTATCCCATCAGCCAACTGGGCTTAGAGTTTAGCAAGATGCAGATAGTCGCCCAAATAAAACATCACTGGGATCTAAAACTGCGAGCAAGCTTTTTCTGCTAGTTTCAAAATGACTCTCCCTGAGATATACTTACACACCATAAATATCGAGGCCCTTAACTGCCTTTAAGGATGTCATTTCATTCTCTCCGCTGCACTTTCCTCCACCCTCTTCCCATTCCGTACCCACGCCCATGTGTTTAACTCTTCAGCCAGATGCCCCTCTCCATCAGCTAACCTGCGCTAGATTTTGAATACAAGAAGTTTTTTATTGGCCAGGTGGGAATAGCGAGGTTAAAGCAGGTCAGAAGACGGATGGTTATCGGCGGGACAAGGCCGATGTGCACTGTAATGTGATCCATGTTGCTACAGCATGAATAATGCCTGCTCCCACCGGACCAGTCATAGAGGAGGATTTCCTAGTAGGAGCTCAAAAGCATCACTCCTGTGGCTGCATTTTTGTCTGTTTCACTTCTGCCCAAGATACCACTGTGGTAGGCAAGACCTCAGGGGACTTTCTGCTCCTTTCTTTCCAAAGAAGATTATCTGTCAGGGCTGTTCTTGACCACGCTGCCTCACACCATGCACAACCTCAGGCATCTCCTAACCATTGTCTTGTCTGCTTTCCAGGAGATGGGCTATTTTGATCAAACTAGGGCAGGAAAATTGTTTCAGAAAATGGCTTCCCGTAGAGAATTAGATGTGCGGTGTGGCAGGGATAGAGTCAGAGATCAGGGGTTCTGCTGTTGGTCCAAGCTCTGGCTAGGCCATCGCTCATATCTGGATTACAGACAGGAGACAGGTTATAATGATGGAGCAAAAGCTGTCTGGCCTCGGACCAAAAGGCTGAGGTCTGTTGTGTTTGTCTCAAAGCAGACAGCCTTGGACGGCTCAGCCCAGCTCTTTGAGAGCGTGCCAGCTTGTCAGGCAGAAAACTTTGCAACAACTTAACAACTTTCTAAAAAGGTGGAGACGTTTCCACCTCCGTGATTCTGACCAAGAAGTTACAAAAATCATCTTGGTGCTGGTGTGTCTGACAGAGACTGCGAATACTCCCCAGTGTTTGTGTGTGGCCTTGCAGCGTATGTGGTAATCTGTGTGTGCCTGTATGTCCTGCTCTGAATGTACATGTGTTTCTGTGTGTCAGTAGCTGTATAGGATTTGTTGACCCGGGCGGGGGGGAGAACAATACTGCAGTTTCCAGTCTGTGTGTCCCGGGGCTCATTAGTGCAGCGATGAAAGACGCGGCACTCCCCACTATTTCCTCTCTCTGATGACTGTCTCTCCCTCCCTGTCTGTCCTTTTCACACTCAGGGATTTGCTGTGTAACACTGACCTCCATGTATACACACTCAAACATGGATTTGCACTACAAAGAGAACTGACAAGTAAGGAAGAACCCATGTCCTGATTTGATAGAAATCGGGATTGCAATCTTACTTTCATGCTTGTCTTTCAACGGCCTTCAGTTGCGCGCTGACAACGACAGCCGTTTCTACGTGTCATGGGTTATGCACCATGTTGATATTTCGACAACATGTGTCGTATCCCGTTCACGTTTACATGCTAATGACCTGACTGTTATATTAAGAGGTGGAGGGGATGGTGGTGGAGTTATAGGCAAGAAGGCTGCCAAGTCAGTGACCACAGTTCTAGACTGAGTTTCAACATTTGTAAGAGTGAAACCACTGGATAGTTTTATAGAGACCTCGGGACAATGTCAAGCAGATATGTTTGTTGGTAGGTCTGTACAATCCGGCTGTGTTCTTGGCGAAGTAGGTATTTTAAGCCAAAACTTGATCTTTTTGTGACCCTAACCATGTAGTTTTTGTGCCTAAGCGTAACCAGAGCACAGAGTTGTCACAACATACAATGGAAAACTGAACCTAAAGAAATGTAAAGTTTAAGTTAAACATATCTGTGACTGTAAAAAACGTGCACTGCCAGCATTTACTCTGATGATTGGGTTTCTGCTTGAGGATACTTTATATGGGCTACATTTGATTCCGCTGCATCCTTGTTTTTTTACCGTCCACCATGAGTCCAACAATGTTAACAAAGCAGTATTTTCCTTTTTTTCTGCACCGTAGGACAGTTTGTTTTAGTATGTCCTCTGTTTAATACTTGTTTTTCTATGCAAAATAGATCTACATTTCAATAAAACTGCTTTACAAAATAAAGGTCTTATCTAAACTGGTGGTTTGATAATGGTCTTGCAATACATTGGTTAAGCACGTAATATATTGTGCGGGCAGTAAATAGAACAAGAGAGAGAGAGTTTATGCCGATCAAACAGGTGCTGAGAGCCACAGCTCTCTGAAGATGAACTTTTTGCTTCTTGTGATAAAACCAATGCAATATAAAAATAAGTATCCCAGTGAGCCTTTTCCCACTGAAAAGACATTTAAATAACGGCAATGTTCACTGGTGAAAAGATTCTCAAAAGTGAAAGTTTAGCTTTATATTAATGTGTAAAACTGCTCCCATCACAATGTCCTGCAAGCTTCTTTTTGGCAGCTCACTGCCTATATAGTTCCATATTCACAACATGTCATATGAAACATTAAAGCCGTTGAAATTACGTCTTAATGTAGACCACTTGTCACCTGCAATGTGACTTAGATATACCCTAACACTGATCAATATTCAATCCATACAATCAACAAATTATTAAAATGATTATGCAACATTATGTTTTGTGACACACCAAGCCGGTTGAAAAGACGGTGAAAAGACTATCAATCAATTTTCAACTAGAAACCAACGTTAATACTCAAGAAAATATGCACTTCCTACAGTCTGCTCTTCTATTCCCCGCTTCAGAGAGTAGGGTGTTGTGTGTGGCTATCATCAGTCCACTACATCTGATACACTCTCTTATCACCAAGCTGGGGAATGTGGAGGAGCTCACCCGAGTCAACAGGAGTTGAAGCAGTAGCCAGACGCTTCGCTCTGTTGTAGCCCCAAATGTCAGCTCTCGTTCACTATCGCAATTGAGGCTAAATCTCTGCTGCAGCCGCTCGCCACTCGCCCCCAACTCTCAGATGTATATCCGACTTCTTTTTCTTTTCAAAGCGGGCCTCACACTCGGGCGATGACTTGTCTGTGTGCCCTCTGCAGTAGACGGTGCCCTCCCTGACAACAGCTTCACAGCTCAGTGGCCTTGACACTGATGACAACAGCTGTCACCAAGCGAGAGGATCACAGCTGAGACGAGAAATATCTTAAAGCCTCTCCCCCGCACATGTTAAACACAAAGTTAAAAAGGTTAAAAGTTGCAGCTTGTAACTATTACTTTTTATTCTCTTCAGTAGCAGCAGCAGTCCTTCTTCAAAAAGCTACGTGATTGGTGGTGACACATTATTGTTGAGACCAAGGTCTTCCTCTTTGAGTTATGCTCTGTAACCTCGGGAGTGCACTGCTTTATCCCCTTCGCCACATGTGGCCTGTATGATTGGGCTGTGACGGACTCAAGCTCGCTCCCAGCCCAGAAGGAGCCATTGTTTGCTGCCGCTGGGCCTAACACCAGCGGCTGCCATTAAGAATGTCTTTTTTTTCCCCACAAAACTCCTCCTGATCAATAGGGGTTGGTCCTCTGCCATTCTGAAGAGTCATTTCTCTGTGGGCATAAGGGATGAGCACCTGGGCCCCATGCAGGCTGGAGAGGAGCGACGTGCTTGTAGGGCAGCAAGGGGGTTATAATGAAGACGTGGCCTGTAAAGCGCTCCAGACGTGGAGTGCTCCATTATCAGGAGCACAGCAGCGGGGACTGGAGTGCTCCACTGACATTGTTTAGGCCCTGGCCCCGGAGGGAGCTGGGAAAATGACTGAAGCCAGGGAATGGCAACTCATTATCGCTAGACTGGAATCAAGAATTTCCTGTTCCTGGAATTTTTTAATGGAAAGACATTACAGGGCCAATTTCTATACTCATATGTATCTCTTGATGCAAAGCAATAAAAAGCAACTGCCCGAAGACAAAAACAAATATATATGTCTATGGATGGATGAAAGGTATGTTGGAATAAGAAAGCAAAGGCACCTTGGTTCCTGACAGAGGTCAGTGGAGACCGTTTTTGTGCCGAGTGTCATTTCCTGTCTGGTTGGCGTGTCTAGAAGAGGCCCTTGCTCGTTTATTTTTACAGTTTCCTTTTTCGACTTTTTTTTTTTTACTAGCTAGCTTTCCCCTGTAGGGAGGGGCAGGTGGGTTAGGGGATTCAGTACTGAGCAGAATCGGCCCTGTGTATGGCCCCGCAGACCCCACCTCCCTACTCCTCAACACACTTGCTCACAATGGGGGCTCTGTAACACAGGCCCCAAACGTACTCCTGCCTTCCCCCCAAAACAGGAAACCGGGATCTGCCGAGCTCTTGTTTTTCTACTAATTTCCTGCTTTGCTGCCCCTTCCCCAGATTATTTTCTTTATTTTTTTCTGGTTCCTCTCAGATTAGAAATACCTAATCAACTTTTTTTTGTGTCGGTGTTCATATGGAAACTACTTGCTTTGGTGCAGCCATGAAGCTAAAGGAGCAAAGATACACCTTTTCTATTCAGTGTATTAAATCGCTGTCATTTGGAGGCATACTTCAGATATTTCCTCTTAGACCTGGACGATCGCCACCTGATCAACCAGTGCCTTTACTTTTAGCCCCTCAACTCTGCTATTGAGAAACTGTAAAACAAACATTTGATCCAAATGTAGATGTACAGAAATAGCAATATACACTTTCATTTGATGTGTAAAATGTCCTAAGATGATTATATGTTTCTATAGTCTGCAGCAAGAAGGGCTGGAGATTATTCTGCCAAGGAAAACTCTGGAACCACGGACTGTTCTTGACTTCAGTTCTGGCTTTGGGAGCGATGCCTGTTTGGGCAGCTCTGTTAACTTTCATGAGATCTACCAGCATGCACAGCAGTGAGAAACAATGAAAGTCGGTTTATGGCTTCAGTGGGACATACAGTCGATCATAATATCCGTCCGTCAGATTAATGATCATGTAAAGTCAAAGCTTCTCGGGTCCGGTGGTGACAGTTTTCTGAAGAGACAAAAGGCGGAGGAATGCTGTTTTATTCTGTCAAACTGAGTCATTCGTACTGAAAGACCCAAAAGTCTCTCTCCCAATAAGTTAATCGACACTGGGCTGAAACAATGCACTCTTAATAGCTGGAAGGGAAACAGGAACAAACGCCTTTCATTCAAATTATCAATGAAGAGGGAGACTCATGATCGTGAGTGTATTTTCTGCCAGTAGGTGGACTACAGCATGCAGAGAGTGGGAAGGGGGAGGAACAGCGAGAGAGCTGGGAGAGGGGAGATGCAAAAATAAAGCAGAGAAGGAACACAAACGGAAGTGGGGGGAAGTAAGCTTGAGAAAGCTCAAGTTCCTCTGGAGGAAAAACGCCATTGAAACCATATCAAGTTTGCCGAACGAGTGTGCGAGAGAGAGTTACTGGCGTATAAAGCATACAATTTGGTAATGGGCTTATGAGGGGGCTCGCTCGCTGTTTCAATAAACCCCCAGAGCCATGACTGAGCTCGGCTTGCAATACAAACACACCCCGTTCCTTCAGTTTATCTGAAAGACACATCTGGAGTCTATCAACTCCAGCAGCACCCCCCTTTCTGTTTCCACTCTCCAGCACGCTTAACCCCTTCCTCACCCGCTCCACCCCTTAATGTCATGCACTCTCATTAGGTGACCGTTGTCTAACCGGGGGCCACTCGATGGCGTGTGCGGGCAAACGCACCAACACAAATGTTCACTTTTTTTTTTTCTGTGTGGGAGAAGTGAGGCTCACATGTTGGCCTTAGCTCTCTGCTACAATCTGAACCTTGTCTTACCCAGACCAGTCTAGACAGGAGGGCTCCTTGCCATGTCCACACATTCTCCACTGTTTTTACATGCTATACTGCTGCCTACCTCTGCTTTGTTCCCACTCATTAAGGTAATTTGCTTAGCCTGTGTGGAAATAATGTTAATCTCCCACTAAGAAAAACAACCTCAGCTTTATATAAGACAAACTGCAGGAGTGTGCTTTCCTCCGTTCCCTCCCTTCGTCTTCCTCTCCTTCCCCTCTCGCTTACTCTCTCCAGCCACCATACCATCTTTAGCCATCTCGGCTCCACTTCCCCTCCGTCAGATGGTAAAGTTGTTTAAGTTGGACCACTTCCTAACCCCTGGCTGCTCAGAATGGCAGAGGCGATTTCAAGGTCGGTTTCAGCGAGGCTCAGGCGAAGACTGAGTGGCCTGTCTCCCCCTTTTTGTAAAACAGATACTATCAAGTCAAGAAGTAATGAATTGCCCTGAGAATTCTTCACCGTAATGTGATAATAGTGTATATGTTTTCCATCATGCAGACATTTTCCTAAACATATCCAGCATCTGCACATTCTCACGCACTGTGTGACTTATTGGTCGCAGGTTTCAGTGCAAACTTTCCTCTTGTTGCTCTAAACACATTAATCATACGTCCTTATTTCCTGCTCTTGAATGTTTCAGTCAACAGGAAGTTTTTGAAAATCTCTGAAGAAATTTCCTGTGCATGTGTAAAAAGTACAATCCCATCAGGTACTGTATGGATACATTCAGACTCTTGTTGACAAAGTCTATCATGCTGCCAACACCTTGAGCCTCTAACCACAAGCCTCACTCCGGCCTTTCAGCCCTGTCCACTGCGAGCGCCCTGCTGCTCCCTCATCCATCATCATCGCTGCCCTCTGCTCTCCCTCTCTGCTCCCTGCTCCCGCTCTCCCTGTCGGGTGAACAGACCTGGTAATGAGGGCCCCTTGTGCCCTGTCTGTCCTGTGTCCCATGGTGCAGTGGGGCCCAGTTGGACAAGAGCCAGACTGCCTCTGCCCTCTTTGCTCATTATTCTCATTACCTCGCCTCAAATCAGCGCAGGACAGGCTGCTGGGATCTGTCCGCAACTCATAAAGGTCCCGGCTCGTTAGTGGGGCTGCCAGCTTCAGCTCTCATCAGAAAGGCCGTGCACGGAGGTGGTGGAGGTGGAGGTACTCAAATAGGTGCAGGAGTACAGTATCGAGCAGAGGCGGCAAAAGCACACATACATTCTTCACTCCAGCAGAAGTACGGATACTTGTGTATAATAAGACTCTGGTAAAAGTAGAAGTACTGATTCAACTCCTTTACTCAAGTAAAGTATTACAGTACAGGCTCTGAAATGTACTCAAAGTATAAAAGTCTCCCTACTAGGGACATTTCTACCAGCCGTTTCTGTGCAACGTTAACAGAACCTCACATCATATTAATATAATTCAAAGACTATTAAAGTTAAAGGTAGAATCAATAGGATTTCTCAGGGCTGTTCGTAAACGCACCAGAAAGATAGTTGATTGTTGAGTCTCATTCCCATGACGTCAAACACTGACATTTTGGGTTGGTAAAGCGTCCCGAGCAGCAACAAACACAAGACACTAACATGCCTTTACCCCCATTCCATTCTCTGTCTGTTTCTGTCGTGTAACGTCTTTTACGTTGTTTCATCTCGCTACGTGTGCCGTGTGTGATATGCACTGATGGGGTGTAAATCAGTCCTGTGTGAGAAGGCGGGGTGCAATGACGCAAATGCTTAGGCAAAGGAGTAGAAAGTACAGATATATGTGTGTATGAGTAAAAGTACTTGTATTTTGTCACCCCTGGCCTCGAAGGCGCGATGGTGTCCGTTAAAAGCGGCTTATTTTGGAATTAGCAGCCACTGGAGTGAGGTATGATTCAACGGCTGTTTCATCCCAAAAGCTGGAAAAATTGAGGAATTCCAGGATCCAAATGTAGCTGTTGGATGGCAGGCCTATTTAAAAGAGCTACAAAAACACAGTAGTCCAGTAAGAGGGCAAAAACAAACACGGCTAAATTGCTCCTCTGCACTTGGGTGGTTTGGCAGGTTATGAAGGCAATAGTGGCTTTGAGGAGGTTTGTCCCAATGAAAGGGCTAACTGTGTAGATTGCTGCACTGTCTGGCCCAGGCCTGGAGGAGGGTGGCCTGCCCTGGAGCTGTATTCTCCAACTAACAACAGCAGATCAGACTGCATTCAACTCTCAATGGAAGTCGGGTGTGAGTGTTTGTCTACTGAGAGAGTTAGCAGGCCCATTCGAAACGAAGCAACGATGGTGCCCATACTAGGAAACACACTGGAGAGTCACAACAAAGATGGACGGAGAGTGAGAGTGTGTGTGTGTGTGTGTGTGTGTGTGTGTGTGTGTGTGTGTGTGTGTGTGTGTGCAGTCGGGGAGCAGACTGTGTTTATCCTCGTCACGTAGGGGAAGAGATGCAGTGTAATTCCCTGATGTGTGTTTACTCAGCCCTAGTGGGCTGGCCTTTGATTACAGCACTGACCACATAATATGAGTAACTGTTCACTACTGCGCCAAATGACAAGCACATGTAGCCGACATGCTGGAAACAATGAGAGGACCTGAAGAGCGATGGCGGGCTGAGGAGACAAAATAAAACTGAAATCTCACAGTTTACATCCAGACCTTCACTGTGGACTCATTCCTGTCTCCTGAACCTTTCCATCACTGCAACGGTGAATTTCAATGTGGCATTTTTTTCACATCAGACAGCAATTTTACCATGAGCTCAGATGTAATTATAAGCTGTGCAGGGCTCAATTAAAGGTTGAAGACGTCAGAGTGAGTGAGCAGACCTCCGCCGCTGTGTGTCAGAGAGCCAGCAGAGGTTGAGGCAGAGGAGTGAAATGAGGCCTGCATGATTTACGTTATGTCCTCTCCGTACACCAGACGCCCACATCTTTCTCTGCGGAGCATAAATATGTGTGTGTGTTTGTGTGTGTGTGTGTTAGTTTGTCTGCCTGTTCTGTGTCTTTCTCACAGGTCTTCGAGTCATGGAAAGCTCCACCCTGTTGCCCCCTGCTAGTTTCATCACTGCTCCAGCTACAAGGGCCAGTTAGTGGGTAAGCTCGGGTTACCCAACCCACCGGCCCTACGGCGCTACAGGGAACCTTGTCTGCACATACAAAAACAAGCAACATCAGCTCATTTTACAGCAAACACTTCAAGCAACAGATCTGCTTTAGCTTTACTTTGCTATCAATTATTCTCCCGAGTAGCATTAGTCACAGGTTCTTGGTTTCCTGTCTTCCTGTCAACAGCTTTATCAGCGTCGCTGGCGCAAGACAGTGGAGGTGAGAACTGAGAACGTGGAGTTGTTCACCCACAGCGTTCACATGCCAGACATAAAAACAGCAATTCAGCAAATTTGGCTTTTGATCTCGACCGGCACGTCTGGTGTGAGCTCCAGCAGGTAGGTCCTAACAAGCTAAAAACTGCAGCAAATTACCATATTTTTCTTTCTTTCGACACTTTTGAGAAGCTTGTTAGCTTCATGGGTGGCAGCGCCAAGTGGCATGTGGAACTAATATCCCTTCGAACGTACCCATCCCCCTCCCACAAGTACGTCTGCCAGACTACAGTATCCGACTGAAGCTGCTCCATGTGTGTTGTTAGCTACCAGGGCGCTATAAAGATTTACTGGGATGCTCTGTAAAACAGCACACCTTCTGGTGGGAAACACAGCCTAGATGTAATTCTCACATCACAGTATCCAAAAAAAAAAAAAAAAAAAAAAAAAAAAGAGAGAGAAGAC